>VWZU01010318.1:62056-80215 GCA_013397095.1 Sterrhoptilus dennistouni
AGAGGAGAGGAGAGGAGAGGAGAGGAGACCTCATCAATGTCTACAAGTATCTGAAGGGAAGGTACAAAGAGGACAGAGCCAATCTCTCTTTGGTGATATCAAACAATAGGACAAGAAGCAGCTGCACAGGAAGCTCCACTTGTACATGAAGAGGAACCAGGTGACCATACACTGGCATAGATCACCCAGGGAGGTTGTGGAGTCTCCCTTAATGGAGATATTCCAGAATTTTCTGGACCAAATCCTGTCTGTGCAATGTGCTTTGAGATGACTCTTTTTGAGCAGGGAATTTGAGCCAGATAACCCATAGTGATCCCTTCCAACCTGACCCAATATGTGATTTTGTAATGACAGGTGTCAACTTCCTCTAGCTATGCAAACTGTAAACTTTCCCTGAATCTGGACTTGATGGAGCACAGCTGCCTTCAAATGCTTCAGATTTACCCCAAGACCTAAATTGGTTGAAGATAAATTTGAAGATCAAGGCAAATCCTAAGTGTCCACCTTGACTGATTGAAAGGAAAATCTAATGGTGTTTCTTCCTAACCTGAGTGCTTTATACTGATGGCAGCATCATCCATGGGTTTCTAGCATCTGACACAACTGACAATATCTTTGAATATTTATATTATATAATATAATTCATAATCCATCCTGGGTTTTTTTCTTTTTAGTGGGTATTCCAGCTCATTGACAATGAAGCATCAATAGTGATATCAGAGGTTGCATGATGACATGGGGAAGTGGACCTTTTCCTCTCAGCCCATGGAGAGTTACTCTGCAGCTGAAGGGAAGATTTTCACACATTTTTGACAAGAGGGTTGTTACATCTGTTCTCGAGGAATACAGAACTTAGGTAGGTACCAGCTTTATGTGCCTGAAAAAGGAAAAATCTCTACCAGTGTCATGTCCTTGTTTTATGAAATTAAAAATATACAATATCATTATGTAAAAAATCTGGACACAGTATGAAATTCTACTTCCCTATGATAACAGTACAGATAATAATTCAGTAGTCAAAATCACTAACGCAGCCTCATCCTTCTATATTTACAAGTAATCAATGAGAAGTAGAGTAACATCCAGAAGTTAAGGTTAATGAAATCAAACGAAGAATTTTGAAAAGTCAGATGTGTTATTGATATGCCTAAATATTGACTGCAGCCTCTATGATTAAATCAATAGGGTTTAATGTCAGAATGGACACATCATAACAAAAGACAACAAATTTCCCTTAGGAAATGCCTGGTTCTGCACAAATGCATGCTCTTGAACTGAAGCAGACTTTTAGAAAAGAAAAAAGAAAAAAAAGAAATCTTGGCCAAAATAATTTCCCCCAGCATCAATCATGGCCTATATTGTTTCAGTGACTGTTATTTTGAAGAAATGTCCTCATTTTAGCCAGAATTTGTCTAACTTCAATTTCCCGTTTCTTAGTCTTGTTAGGAGTGTGGTGCATAGAGAAAAATGGTCCTGCATGTCACTCCACACTGCAGGTCACACTCAGGTTCCAGCATAATCTGGGGCCTCTCCTGGAACTCTCGCCATATCACAGCTCCTTCTCAAACCATGCGACCAGTGGCAGGCAATATTCCAGCAGGCTTAGTGCCAGCCTTATGGATGTTGAACACTGTACAACACTCTTTGTTCATGAGGTCACTGTGGGTTTTTTTTCCATTAGAGAGGCTCTTATTTATAAGACTACCTTTAATGAAAGAGCCATGGAGACCCCTATCATTTTTTTGGATCCTAGCTATACTAAATAACCAATACTGCTATTTGTTTCCCCTCGCCCCCATTCTTGTGGAAGGAACAGCTATTTATCAGCTATGGTCATTGCTCAGGGAAAAGTTAAACAGCACAAGGCTGCGTCAAACATCCATGGCCAGGGAAAAGGAGCTGTTTATAACTGTGCTCTTCTTGAGACCTGTCCCTTGTCCATTATCTATCTGAGTGCAATAATGGTGTGGTGCCATTCTGGGCTTTAAAATGAATGGCATGCTAATACAAATTAAAATGCATCAGAGATTTCTTAGTTTATTGGATTAAAAAGATGTTTTTATCAAACAGCATTTTAAAATGTCCTAAATACACCAGTTATTTTCTTATGCCTTTTCTCTTAACCTATGCTGATGCTAATGAAATTATCATCCTTTCATTTAGGACCTAAGCTTATTTTCCATTCTTGTATGTGGTACAAGTGTCCAAAACAACAGGCTGAATACCCCTTTTTGCTATTGCCCAGTATTTGCCCTAGTCTCTTGGAATGGTTAGGAGACATGGTAGGGAAAAAAGTCAGTGCTAGTGCCTCAGAGGAGTTTTAAGTAATTTAAGTAATCAACAGATGATTAAACAATCTGATTTTCAAAGGTGTTCTGTAACATCATCTTTCATTATCACTGGAACTGAAAAGTGTTTAGCAGTACCTGACAGAAGGATGGGCTTTTATCAAGTCTGCAACAGAAGTATTTATTGAACTGTCATGTTTTCTGAACTCTAAATAGAAACTGTACTAACTAACAATGAGTAATTGCAGACTTCTTTTGTTTGTCAAGAGATTTTGCCATACACGCCTCTGCAAACTTTTGTTTCTCTCATCAATTTTCTGTTTTTCCCATGTTTTAACTCAGTTTCATCAGTGCTATTTTCTATTTCTCTGATCATTTTTATATCTTATTAAAAAAACAAATTCAACTCTATGCCCAACATGTAAAAAACAACAATAGTAATAATAATAATAATAATATAATTTCAAATTCTTAAACCATTAGGGGTGACATTTTTCACCTACTAGGTGCTAGGGCAGTGGGATGGTAGGCAGTTGCAGAATACTAAAGAAAAAAACAGCTTTAATAATGAAGGAAAACTAATAAAACAGAAAATAAGTAAGATATTATTCTAAACTTCCCAAAGCAATGTTTTTCAAAAAGACAGTTCAGTCTGAAACATTCTTGGAATTTTACTGAACAGCATTGTTCACTTGACCAAATTTGTTCACCTGTTCTAGGATGCAAATATAATTAACACTCTTCAGACACTCAGAATACAATAAAAAAATATCCCAAGCTTGTACACGCAAAGCTCTTTGAAGAGAGCTGCTTTGAAAACATAGAAGTTGTTGTCAAATTTTTGGAGTCATGGAGTTGTATAATTGTAGGAAAGCTATGTAAGATTTTTTTACTTTTTTTTCACTTTTTTTTTCCTAAGAAAATGAGGAAAAACCAAGATACAGAGAAGTTAAATCCTTTTATCACAGTGTCATGCAAAACTGTCAACACACCAGGACTGATTCCTTCCTGAATAGCAAGTCCGGGTTGCAGTTGACACAGCAGATGGAGATGTGACCCTTTAGTCTATATTTATGTGCCATATAAAACCAAAAAACAATTTTCAAGTCAAGGAAGTGTCAACTAGTTTAACATTACTTAGCAGCCTGTTAGCAAGGTTCTTAGTTTGTAGCATATTTGGTGCCTACCACAAACAAAGTGGATAAATAGAAACCCTATCACTTGTAACAAATCCACACCTGTGAGTGATCTCAGTGGTCTGGAATTCTCCAGTGTTTGGTGGCGATACATCTGAATGAACAGCTCTGCAGAAGTGAGAAGTTTAGTTTGTACAAAACCTTTTCAAGGAGTTAAGCCTATCACAACAAGAATTACAATGCACCAAGGTCTTCCAAATACTTGAACTCAGCAATCAAGCTTCTATCCACTGATGTGCTGTCTGTGGTGAACTGACATATGGAAGACTTCAGGCAGGAATGTCATACCCATAAAAACTAGAAAATTATGTCCTGCTGCATGAAAATGATTGCATTAATTTACAGGCAGGCAAGATCACCATTTTGTTAAAATTTCTTTTGTGTTTCACAAGTGGAAATGACAAAGGCATTCATTCCTCCTGCACATATTGCAGGCAATCAATCATCAGAGGTGCACTATCATTAGGAGAGGCCTGCACTCACCAGATGCTTTGATGCACCTCGTTTCTTCTGCCACAAAAAACAGCTGTCATCACTGCAAGACAGTTCTGGTGTGCTAGCATCACTGCCAAGCTGGGTTTCAGTCTAGTTTCCCTCCTAGAGTGATTTTTTTTTTTGGTTTAGCACCAGGCATCCTGTACCCAAAGGCATTGACAAGCAAGAACATGTGGCTCACAAATGAAGGCATGAAGGCATGATCCTAGGAGAGAGTTTGGGAAGGTTTGATTACCCTACCAGCGGCATCACTGAGTCTTTGCTCAACAGAGCTCTGCAGGATACTGTGGAGTCAGGAGGCTGCAGGGGCCACTGAAGATACTGGGTACCAATAACTTCAGAACCACTGTATGATGCTCCACCATCAGGCATGTGCTTACAGCTGTTGAGCTTGCTTGAAGATTCAAATTTTTCTGAGATTCTCATAAATGTTTTCATTTTAAATCAGCGGAGACATTTCTCTGAGGTTACTTACCTCTCTGAGGTAAGCAGTGTCCAGTTTGCACCCAGGTGGACAAGAAGGCCAGTGGCATACTGGTTTTTATTAGCAATAGTGTGGCCAGTCGGCCAGGGCACGGGCTGTCCCCCTGTGCTCGGTACTGGCGAGGCCGCACCACAAATCATGTGTGCAGTTTTGGGCCTCTGATGACAAGAAGTACCATGGAGGTACTTCTATACTATAAAATATAAATTTAAAGCTATTCAGTGACTGTACAGAGGGACTGCTGCCAGAGACTGCCGCAGCACCTGAATGCCCACTAGGCCCACTAGGCCGCAGCAATGTTCCTGCTCAATTAACTGAACCAAAGCTCCAGGCAGACCTAAAAAAAGCCCACAAAGCCTGGCAAGCTTGCTTCAGTCCTCAGACCTTGGAAAGTTACTGCAAAGTCTAAGGCTTTACTGATTGATACAGGACTACAGAAAGTTTCTTGTCATGAAAGGAAAAAAATAACCCCAGAGGAAGAGGTGTGATTCCAACAAAATGTTCCATGTCACTGTAAAAAGAAAAGTACACATAAGTGTATTATCAGGAAAATAGAAGCTGAACTGACAGTTACCTGCTGTTGGTTGCCCCTCATGCTCATGCAAGATTATTTGCAACAGGCAATCCCCTCCTTCCACCGCAAGACACAATCCATGCCCCACACTTCAGATTTTACTGCTATATTTCCCATGGCATATTAATGAACAAAAGCAGAACTGCCTATAAACACATTTCTGAAACAGAATTTATAGTGCAAGGGCATTCAGCTCCTACGCTACTAACACTTTATGAAAGAGATACTTCTGAATGTGCTGTATATCAGCTTGAAAGTGATGAAAATACTTAATAGTTTCACATAAACATTTTTCTTCTTGGAGGAATGGGTGTCTTTACAGTAGCCCTTGTTATCCCCAAAACATTATTTTGTTCTACTCCATGCTTTGTAATGACACTTGTCTTTTTCAGGCTTGAATACCTATTTGCATACACAGCTATTTTTCATTCCATTTTTCAGAAAAGTCCATATAAAAGTCTGCACAAGTGGGAGTGCACTCACATTTACATGAGTAGGAAACATATATCTTGGATAGAGATCTTTGAAAAGTTGACTTAAACCCAAAGTTCTTTTTGTTTTGATCAGGGTTAAAAGCCTCCAAAATTGTGGATTACAATGGAAATAATGCAATTGTTCCTCTAATAGCAGCTCTGAAAGAGCTCTTCTGTAGAGCACAAGTAACAGAAGAGTTTTACTTTTAGAGAGTAAAGCTACAATGCTACATTCCACAACAGTCGTTTGTAGTTTTAATGTCATATTTGCAGTGAAAAAGGGAAGCAGTAAACAGCAATACAAATTTTTTACTAGCAGTATTAGTATCAGTGACTCTTGTAAAACTAATAGCATAAATCTTGCTCTTAGCACCGTAGCATATTAATTAATCAGGCCTGCCATCTTCATATGCCCTTGACTGATGATTACTCACTGGAAAATTCGACCCTTTAATGCAAACAATATCCTTTCTAACACTTCCTTTCCAGTGGCCAACTTTTCAGGGTGGCAGAGGCATCTTCAGGGAAAGAGACTGGAATTCCATTCTTGGCTCCAGTCACCCTTCTGCGATTTAATGTTTCATATAGATTAAAAACCAGATTGGAAAGAATTGCTCTGCTCAAATAGAGCAGCTTCTCCTTCAAGACCTTTTTCTTTTCCTCTCAACTTTAGTCATAGGATTACTGCCAAATATTTATGCATCCTTTGAAGGCGAGGCAAGAGATGTATTAAGGGGTAAGTTATTCTAATTTATTCAGTAAACTAACCATGTGAGCTAGCGCAAAGCCTTCCCTAATTTTGCATTTTAGGCCAGTCACAAGTTTTACTTGTAAAGGGCATCAGAATTATATTTTCTTGTTGGTTGTGCTAACCAGGAATGAAAGAGAAAAATCATCTAAGAAATTAAACCCTTGTAAATAAAATATAATTCACAGAAGGCACAGAATTTTCCTTTGGGTCATTATTAGTGAAAGCCAGTGAGAGGATAATAAGGACATGAGACCTCATTAATTATACATTTGCACTATTGTGCGCAATTACATTTTTGTGAATCATCCTGTGGACATCTGTTTACACAGGACCACGAGGCTCGGCACGCTGCGCTTCAGCGGGACCTCGGGCAGAGCCCAGCATGGGACGCCCAGCACTGGGGCCCCTGGCTCCTTCCCCAGACCAAACCATCCTTCTGCCTGCCTGGGCAGCACATCACAGCCTGCCAATCTGGCACTGTGCTCAATGCAGCTTCTTCCCAGAAGAAGTCTCCAAACTGGCTTGGTTTAGTGCTCTGAGCCGATTCTCTTATACACATCAGTGCGTGCATTTGCAGCAACAACTGTACGTTTTCACACTAGGTTATCAGAGTTCACTGTGGCATGCTCCTGGTATGTGGGATGTATTCCCACTTATCTTACACTTCAGTCTATATTCCAAGTCACATGCAGATCACAGGAATTAATATCTGTGCTTTTATTTGAAACATTTTTTTCAAGATCTGTGACATATTCGCAGTTTAAAGCATTTTTTTAGCTTTTACTTGTTAATTAATTGATCTATGGGTGTGCAGTGTTCTGACAAAAAGCTCTGAACTCCTGAAGCATAGTAAAAACCTTGGCACCAGCATTATCAGCTAGATTCTGCAGAGTTACTAATAAACATAGCTTCAGTCTGTTTAAAATTTAGCATAGTAAAAACATTGAATTGCCATAACACGTACTTCCACAATAATTTAAACTGCAGCAGATTTCCACTCCCAACTATGATTGAGTGTACAACATTCAGGGAATCTGCTTTTCTAAGCTGGCTGGGGCTGACAGTGCTCCAAGCAGCCCTGTCATGACAAAATGATCCCTCTTTCTGGGAAGACTGGGAACAGCTCTGCTGCCTCTTAGACAAACTACATCCCACTTCCCTGGGAAAAGTTCAATATTTTGGTTAATTCTTTGGCTTCCTCTTCCTGGTATAATTTGGGCCATCCAAAAATATTCTGTTTTTCCAGAAGTGTGTCTCTTCAGTAAAGCACCGCTAAGGGAGAAGAAGTAACATGTGGGCAGGCAATAGAGTTTTGTATATTTATACTTTTTTAAAATTCAGATTAGAAACTTTCCAATCTTTACATCCTCTTTCTGTTGATAATTGCATTTGAGTGACTTCACAGCACTCAGGGTTCTCATTCAACTGCCCATGTAAGAACAGCTATTAAATCAGAATATTTCTGAAAAATGCAGAAGAAGTAACACAGGAATAACCCAGCTAAACATGCTATTGCTCACATGATAACTGAAAGGCACAAGAGGCTTTACAGCAACCGAGACCTAGATGTACATGAACAGAAAGAATAAAAGAGAAAAAAATGTTGTACAGTTGAAAACTTGTGCTTAGTTTTCTATCGTAAGAGGAATGGGTGTTAAAAATCCTGTTAGCAGAATCCTGCCAGGCACTGTGGGTGTCAACACCTTGTGTATGCAAACTGATAGTTAAGCTGTGTTCTAGTGCTACAGAAATCCAAATGTCATGGGTAGACACATGCTGTGTTGGCTCAACACAGTTTTAGAAACTCATTTCTAGTGCTTTTCCCTTGCAGTAAAACACTGTCTTCCACAGCACCACCTCATTCTTTCATGAAATGAAAGCATTGGTGTCTCATTAGTCCCTAGTTTCCCTTCAAGTTGACCCTCAGCCTGCACTACACCTGGCCTGCCAGTCCTGGCATTCTGCTGCAAAAATCAAAAAACTTTGAATGCCCTCCAGGTCTGACTGCTAGTAGGACTGGTTCCTCTGTGGGTCTAACAGGTAGGAAAAAGCACCTTCCAAACCTTGGAAGATGGGTACAGGTGAGACTGAAGGCACAGCACCAAAAGGCAAAAATATACCTGTTTCCTTGAGTCACATATTCAGACAGACAATCATGAGATGCATGACATCTTTTCAAAGAAACATAATGCCCCTTAGCTTCTCCTGTATGTCTTCTTCTTTTTTTCTCTACTTTGAGCATGACTAGAAGACTTCATAGAATAATAAAATATCCTGATTTGGAAGGGACCCATAAGGTTCATCATGGCAAACTCCTGGCTCAGCACAGGACACCCAAAAAAATCACACTTTCTGCCTGGGAAAGTTGATGTCCAAACATTTCCTAAACTCTTTCAGCATGGTGCTGTAACCACTTCCCTGGGGAGCTATTCCAGTGCCCAGTCACCCTCTGGGTGAAAAACATTACCTAATATCCAACCTAAACCTTCCCTCACACAGCTTCGGGCCGTTCCCTCGGGTCCTGTCATTGGTCAGCACAGAGAAGAGATCAGTGCCTGCCGCTCCTCTTCCCCTCAAGGGAAGTTGTAGAACACATCTCCCCTGTGTTTCCTCTTCTCCAGGCTGAACAGACCAAGTGACCTCAGTTGCTCCTCACATGACTTCCTCTCAAGGCTCTTCACCATCCTCATTGCCCTCCTTTGGACACTCTCTAATAGTTCCATGTCTCTCTCTGTGACACTCAAACCAGCCCCCAGCACTTGAGGTGAGGCTGCCTCAGCTCAGAGCAGAGCAGGACAATCCCCTCCCTTGCCTGGCTGGTGATGCTGTATCTGATGCCCCCCAGGACAGAGCTGGCCCTCCNCCCTCCTGGCTGCCAGGGCACTGCTGGCTCATGTTCAGCTTGCCACTGACCAGGACCCCCAGGTCCCTTTCCATGGCACTGCTTTCCAGCATCTCATTCCCTGGCCTGTCCATACATACAAGACTGCCCACCTCTGCAGAATCCAGCAATGTCTTTTGTTGAACTTCATATTATTGGTGACTGCCCAGACCCCTGATTGGTCAAGGCCTCTCTGCCCTCAAGGGAGTCAGCAGCTCCTCCCAGTTTTGTATCATCTCTGAACTTGCCTAGTATCTCTTCCAGTCATGCATCCAAGTAATTTATGAAGATGTTGAAGAGTAGAGGGCCAAGGATGGAGCCCCGTGGAACCCCACCAGTGACAGGTCCTCAGGCTGATGTCACCCCATCCACTGTAACCCCTTGTGCCTGAGCCATGAGCCACTTGCTCGCCCATCACATGGTGTCTGTACCCAGCTGTGGGCTGCACATTTTGTCCAGAAGGATCCTGTGAGAGACGGCATCAAAAGCTTTGCTGAAGCCTAAAAAGATTGCACTGTCAATCCCTACCCTTGATCAACTAGTTGTGTTACTTTGTCATAAAAGGACAATGTAGTCCAAGCGTCTCTTCCTCTGGACTATGTGATGCTCAGTAAAGAAATGAATCAGTTGTGAATACCTTTTTTTTAAAAAAATGGGGTTTTTTGTTCTTCTTTTTTTTAAGAAAGTATTCTCTTAGTTTTTAGTAATTAGATAGATTTCATTATAATAACTCCCAATTATTCCTTGCATTAGCCTGGTGAACATCAGGCATTTAAATACAATATGCCCAAACACCTCCAGTGGGACAAGCTGCAGTGTGTACAGGGGGGAGCATGACAGATACTAGAAGCACAGGCCACTTTGTACCATGACAGAGTAAGAAAACCAAAGATGAGAACTGGTGCCAATTTTTAAAGTGGATTTAAAGGGCAAGCAAATGCACTTTGCTCCATTCAAATATATTTATTAACTTATCATTTTGAGGCACTATATTGTAAAATATTACACACGGGTTTTCCACTCATACTTTCTGATGTTCCTCACAAGAAACTAAATAACCAAATTGAAGTACTGGGAAAGGCACAACAGGAATAATCCTAATTCCCTCCTTTATACAGCTACATTCAAAAAAAAAAAAAAAAANGAGAATTAACATGTCTAACAAATAATGTGGCTGTGTGAAGAATCTGGTTCTCTGAAACACTGAAGAAAAGGGTACCGTTTTCATAAAAACATTGCCAGGGCTAGGTTTAATCTTTCATTTTTCTTCTAGGGCTGTCTTTAAACTAGCTACAATTCAATTTTGATCGAAAATAACTATAAAGAAAACAGTATTTTCTCTTAGTTGTCTGTAAGTTTTCTTGGTTGTTTTAGGTCTCAACCATAAACTATGACTTTCCATAAGTCTATGTTAAAATTTACTCTTGAACATTTGAAGTCAGTCACTTCATCACTCTGTCCCTCAGCTTACTTCTTGAAATGACAGATTTTGATATTCCACTGGCTCTAATTCACTAGTAAGCCTTCTAGATTAAAAGCATTAGGTAGTCATGTTGTTATGATAGCAAAAATACAGAAAACCTGTACAATTTTCTCATGAGATAGGATTGCTAATTTGCTAATTGATGCCTTTAGAAATACATGCCTGAGCGCAGTCAGCATGAAGCTCTCTTCCCTCATACATATTGACAATACAGAGCAGCGCTAAGTACTGAAAACAGTGTGATAATCAACTTCCTCAGCTTTTTAAGGAATTTGGACAAAAGAAATAGAGAGAAATCTTCATAGTGATGCTACCACTGCAACTTTACTATTGAGATAATTGGCTTTGCCAGAAACTGCACTGAATGCTTTGTGAAAACAAACAGCAGGGAATCCAGAACAGTTTATAGAAAACCGGGAGTAACCAGGACACTTAAAACCTTGTACTGGCCAGTGTTGACTGGATGATGCAACTGCAGAAATCAATGGAAAACACTTATAAGGGCATCGGATATGACAGAAAGGGAGCAGGTGAAAAAGATTGTAAATAACATAGCACTACTGTCCAAATATGTGATGGGAATGCACAAAGCAACAAGCAGTTCACAATGGTTTCGCTCCATTTGGACTTCACAAGGGCTAGAGCAACGTGACACTATGTCAGAGAAGCCAGCATGTCAGAGAAGATGACTGGCCAGCCAAGACAGCCACAGCCTCCTGCTTGCAAGGACCCCCAAATGCAAAAAGGCATCAAGGCTTGACTGAAAAAGTGACTGGGTTAAGAAGGGATAGTTTTAGCAAAGAGCCATCTGAATTGCTAGTCAATGCTTGCAGAGGCCACTCAGTGATCAGGGACAGCTCCCTGGGTGAAGCAATCGCTGCATCAACAAAGGCAGAAGTGAGAGGCTGCAGCCCTTCAGCCCTCTCTGGACCTGTGCTGTGGAGATGGCCAGGCTGGGATTTTGACATTCTGGGAAACCTAAATTTTGCTTAAACTAAAAAAATAACTACCCAAATTGTCTAGTTAACACACAGAGCTGAGTCAACCTTAATCACCTTGTGTTTAAATTAAACCTTTTTTCTTAAGGACTTGGCTTAACAGTTGAAATACTTTGCTTTCAACTGTGACCCACTTTCTCCTACTGTATTTCTTTGCTATTTGTTCTACAGAACTTTCCTGTTTGTGCAATACTCCATTATGGAATAGTCTTTAATGTCAATAAAACATATTTTTGAAAAGACATAGAAAGGAAAATAGGGAAAGGTATATATAACCTTTGCTATATATAACAAACTGAAGTCACCAAGTAGTCATGAGGCAGACATATTTTCCTCTTCACTGAACCCTTCAACCCTCAAGGCTTCATTCTTCAACTTTTAAAATTTTATTTCAAGTTTCAAAATGTGAGACAGCGAAATCTAAGGAAATCACAAATAAGGGAAATGGGGACCCACATAAAGTGTCAGGATATTTGGCTCTATTTATCTCACAGTAGGAAGTGGTGTAGTTTAGACTTTAAAACTCTTTTAGGCCATAATTAGAAAGTCCTGAAATGAGTTAAGGCACTTTACAAAAAGTTTTCAGTCTCAGAGAAAAGAAGTTCTTAGTTTTGTTATTATTTCTCCTAGCAAAAGATCTCTACCCAAAGCAGGAGAAACACTGAGAAGCCCATACTGCCTGAGTAACACTCCTTAAGGCATTGTGCATCCCAGAAGGCAAGTAATCCAGTTTGAGTGTAATGCTCTTGGTGAATAAAAGGCCAAAGTTCCTATTCACTTCAATGGGGTCAGGATTTCCCACAGGAGGCATCCCATCTTAATGCTTGTTTTTTAGTCCTACCTCCAAAGCACCAACATTACAGTCCTTTCTGGTGTCTCCACCTTGGCAGGTTTAGTCCAAATATTTTATAACTGGTCATATCTGGTTATCAACAGCTGATCAAATTGAAAAACACACCTTTTTTGTGTCATCTGTCTTCATGGAAGATGTAGGTATTTCTGGCAAACGTGCACTTTGGGGCCTGTCTTACCAACTCGCTTATCATCCACCCACTATGTACTTCCTACAAAATCAGCAGGAAAACTCAGAATGAAAAGATGATGTCTTTTCATTCTGTCATGCAGCAGAGAAGATCATGTCTTGCAGTTCCCCTGAGCTGTGGAAAAGATCCTTCTGAAGGTGATTTCTGGTTTACATGGCATAGACCTTTGAAGTATACTCAATCTGGAATCAATTCAGGAATTTACAGATATGGGTTATCAGACCTTGTTTATTCACAATGATGAGAGGAGTTTAATTAATACCACACATATTGGTCAATTCTTTGCTTTTAAACCTTACCTTTTGCCCATCAGCCAATCAATATGTATTTTAATCTTCTTCCCTTTTCAGACATGGTTTTAACATCTCACAGAAAAGAGTAGCAGACTTCACAATCATTAATTGATATTACCAGCTCTTTTATTTTTTGAACATCAGCAGTTTCTATAAAATCCACTTTCATCCATGTGTTATATTACCCACTCTTATTCACCACTTGTTTCTGAAGTATTCTTCTATAAAACTGCAGAGGTTCTATTAACCAGGATTACAAAATAGTTCTTTTATACAATTTACTTTATATTCTCATATTTTCTCATTTGACATGGAAAAAAAATAAACTTCAGTTGTAGATATAATTCCATACCTATCTACAAAACCTAAAATATGGATGAAGAAATATAGTAATTTTCCCTGATCAGAATACAATTAAGATGGTATGTTGGGATCTAGTCTAACATTTTAACCTGAGGAGTTCTAGGAGACAATTTAACACACAAAAATGAAAATATTTAAAACTCTGTCAGTCATAGCCTACTAAAAAGCAGACATATTTCTGGTGATCTTTGGTAACATGCAGCACATAATAGCAGTTGACATGGCTTTATATTTGTCTCCCTCTCTGTTAATCAACAAATTCAATAGCTAACAGCCACGTTCACTGGCCTCTCATTTCAGTTTTTTTTCATGCAACTGAACTCCAACACAAAACAAAAGTGGCTCAGAGGCGAGAGCAGAGTCAAGTGACCCCGGAAGAGTATAGTATTGCTGTACAGTTGTGCAGGGATGGATTTAGAAAAGCTAGAACTCTTCTGCAGTTCAATCTGGCAAAGAATGTGAAGGATAACTGGGAAGTATTCTACAAGTATAAGAAAATTGAAAGGAAAATCTGAGCCCAGTGCTGAGTGGAGCACTGGTGACAACTGACATAGAGATGGATTGAGGTACTTGATGCCTTCTTTGTCTCAGTCCTTGCCAATAAAATCTGCTATTAGGAATCCTAGCCCACTGAGACCAGAGAGATTTGGAGCAAGGAAGACTGATTTAGTGAAGATGGGCTGGGCTAGAGAGCAAATAAGCAGCTCATATATAAGCTCAAAAGTGCTGAGGGAGCTCTGATGTCACTGTGAGGCCGCATTCAGTTGTCTTTGAATGGTCATGATGGTCAATCAAACAAGAGGTTCCCAAGGACTGAAACAGAAATACCACTCCAAGAAAGGAAAAAAACCAAAAACATTGGAGAACAGGTCCTCTACCATCCCTTCAGTCTTGTTATAATTGAGACAGTCAGATTTGAAAAATAAATAAAAAAACAAAGCTTATTTTTGCATAACAGCGAGCACGAAAAGCCACAATAAAAGGACAGCCCCAACCCCGGGATCGGCACTGGGTGAACATATGGACAAGTCTCTATTGCACCAGTCCGCCCCCGTTCACAAATCCCGCCACCATGAGTCCAGTTTTATACTCTTTATTTTCCCCCAGGCCCAGTTCCTTTGTCCACCTTTGCTCGGATTGTGTATTCATGAGTCCTCTTTTGAAACAGTTTTTCTTCTCAATAGTTTTTCAGGCAGAGTCTGATGAATTGATGAATTTTCCAGGAAGGCAGCACTGGGTGTGCCCGGTTGTTGAGGCTTATCTGATTCGGCATATCCTTGATTAATCACCGTTAATGGCCCATCTTCAAGGCCAGGACTCTCTTTTCAGGTGTTGATTTCTTTTCTTCTTTTGCCGGAGCCACCCATCCCTGAATGCAAACCCAGTTTTCCCAGAACCGGTATCTGCTTATTGCTTTTTATTTATACTTTATTTCAGCACAAATTATTTAATACAGTATGTTCCCCATAACAGTCCTCCCCCTTTTTATATGGACACATTAATTTTCGAGTGGATAATTTATTTTTTTCACCCTAGCCTTTATCCCATTTTACACCAATAATGCTCCCCATACCCCGGAGTGAAAGAAATCTTAACTAAATAAAAATATACTACAAGTGGGACCTGCTGACTCCCTTAGTCATCCTCCCACACCTCTCAATCGTCTTAATCCTTCTGAGAAGATTCACAATACTCTCTGTATGATATTCTCTTATCTTTTACCTTTTCTTCAAATTTTGCTAAAGCTATCGCTGCTTGATTCTTTTCTCCTTTTTTTCCTAGAGCCAATATTTTAGAGTCTTTAGATTGTCCACCATTTTCTAATGCCAATTCTGGGTCTGTGGGTAAAGTAACAATTTGCATTCCCTGCACTACAGAGTGGATTAATCGGATGAAACAGGGAATCAAACATGGTAAGAATATAATTCCTGCAACAGAACAAAGGATGAAAATTACCACCTTTTTCCAAGCCCCTTCTCCAAATAATTGATCCCACCATGAGGCCTTCAGTATGGAATTCTACTTCTGCACCGGTACCTGAGCTACTTTCTTTATCTTGGCTGCCAAATCCCTAATTGTTCCCCCATAGTCATCAATCTCTATACAACATTCAGATTCATTAAATTTTCCACATACACCCCCTTCCTTAGCCAATAGATAATCTAAAGCAATGCCCTTAGTGAAAAAAATATTAAACCAAATATAAACCCAAAAACTTCAATACAAACTTCATTAAAAATCAAATTCTTACCTACACAGTAGGTCCTTCTACTCATTTTACACATTTCTAATTGACTATTGTCATAGCACAAATTATTCACCTGGAAATATCCTACAAAAATGGATTTAGTTTTCTCCCCATCTATACTGTTCGATTTCACTGTTGACAAATGGGAAATATGGAAGTTATCCCTTCCATATTTCTTTTATTCAACACATAAGAGAAGCGAGCTTCTGATTTTCCTGGCTTTAGATTCTGCTTTTAGACTTTGGCAAATTACTTCCCTTCCCAATTTGCAAGTTTGGTAGTGAGTGCCGTTGCAGGTGCAGTACCCCTTTACCATATCATCCTGGCAGTCAAACTGGGCTCCTCTAGGGACTCCCTGCCCCTTTTGTATAGCTCACAGACACTGCTGACATTCATCCTCCTGCTTTTCAGTGTTGAGCTGGTCCTTGGTGTGCCCTGCGGTTACTTTGCACACGACTAGGCCCAGGACTAGCAGGATTCCCCACAGGCGTATCCCTCTGCCTCTGCCTTTGCCCATTAGGTTGCCACCAACGGCGAGGTGAACCGTCTTCGCAGCAGCAAGGATATTCTTCAGGGGTACCACAGCTAGTCCAAACCACAAACTTCCTTTTGAAAACATTCCACCTCGAAAGTTTGACTGGGTCTGCCCTACAAGGTACCTTATTGGTCCTCTGACACTCGACCTCAAGGACATTTGCCTTTTCATCCAATTTACCCCTCACTCCCTTTTGGAATAGTAAATACCACTCCAGAGAGTCTAACTCTAATATACCTGAATTAGTAGTGAGCACTAAAATCTGGTAGGTCAGTCTTGACTCCTCCTCAAAACATTTAAAACACAAACCCCTTGGCTGATCCCCACCCTTGCAGTGAGCAACACAAATCTCCTTGCAGTATACACACTTAAAATGCACAAAAGGGAAGCATTCACCTCCAGGTACTTGGCAACTTATCTGGTCCCAGTTGCTTATTAACTATTGTGCTGTAGTTTTATCTTCAAGTCCCTGGGGCGGCAGGCATGTCACTTTCCACTCGGAAGACTCTGTTCGGTGTTCTACCTTCCACTCTTTTTCAGCAGTCCGAATAGCTGTATCTGTGGTAAGAAGGACAAGAAAGGGACCTTCCCCAAGAGGAGTTATAAGCATTTCTTTCCAGGTCTTGATTAATACTTTGTCTCCCGGCTGGATTTTGTATATAACAAATCCCAAGAGAGTGCTTTGTGTTATGAGTAAAATGTGTCCTTTGGTTTGAATGAATATCATTTATTATTCTGTATCTAGGTACAATTTCTTCTAGTATTCTCCCATCTGGCAGTTTATATCTGCCTTCCTCTAATTTTCCACCAATTTTCTTGTACCCATCTATTTCCTCGGGGGAGGGTCGAGGAAGATAATCCACCCCCCCTCTATTTCTAGAATACTCATCACCAACAAAGTAACATTTTTAGCTTCTTGATCCACCGGATTATTTCCCTGAGTTCTGAACTGCATAGCAACCAGATGACTCCTGACAAGCACAATTGAAATAGCCTGTGATTCCTTGATAGCTTCCAAAATTTTCTTTATGATTTCCCCATGTACCAACCCTCTCCCATGGGTACTAACTAAACCCCTTTCTTCCCAAATTTTCCAAACGTGTGAGCCACACCAAAAGCATACTTAGAATCTGTAAAATTGTCCCTTTCTTTCCCTTCAGTCCTTGAGTGCTTGCAGAACTGCATACAACTCATATGCTTCAGCAGACCAGCTAGTACTAAGGGGTCCAAACTCCACAACCTTTTCTATTTTACCATTAACTATGGCATACCCAGATTTCGTTTTCCCTTCCACTACCCTTGCTGAGCCATCTACAAACCATTTTTCTCCTTCCTCAAGCTCCTCTTCTTCTAAATCAGGCCTTATTTTTGTTTGCAATTCCACCACCTCTGCACAGTTATGAGTAACTCCGTCCAATGGTTTATCCAATGTCCCAGGTATCTTACCTCTGGCTCCATGAACTGAAATTTAGATTTTGAAACCTTTAAACCTTTATTTCTCAAGAAATTCAGTAAANTATTTCTCAAGAAATTGAGTAAAGCATTGTCCTCACATCCTCCTCCTTTTTATCAAATCATTTATCATTGGCTTCAAACCCCTCCTCCCCTCCATCGAGATAGGATATTGCTTAACCCTAATTGGTTTTTCAGGTTTCTCTATTTCAACATGTATAGGCTCTATTTCTAACCTTCCTGCTTCCCCTTGAACATGCCAAACCTTAGAATTTATCTTACCTTCATCTTCTGTGGTCAGCTTGTACAAGCTTACCACCAGCTAGGATTCAAGAGCAACAATCATATTCCTTCCTAACAGGTTATCTGCCTCTTGGGGTGTGAACAGGGGTCTCCTGGCAAAAACCAGGTGGCTCCCGGGGGCATGGATGCAGCAGGCAAGGCAACTGAGGCTTGGGTGAGAGAGCCCCTGGCAGCGCGGGGGCGGCGACCAGGGCAAACAGAGCATGGGCAGCTGTCAGAACAGCGCCTGAGTTAGGAGGGGTGTTCGCCCTTACAGGGTAGGAGATGGGCTGCCCAAGAGAGAAAAAAACAAAACAACA
>VWZU01010323.1:3914-37864 GCA_013397095.1 Sterrhoptilus dennistouni
GAAATTTCTTGTGGAGTGGTGTTTTTTACTAGTGTTATCCTGCTGTGAGGGAACAGGTAACTTGTTTAGGCAGGCAAATGATTGAGATCTGTCCTGAAATCTTTAGCAAAGCAGAATATGCTGAAGAGTGTGAATAGAAGTAATTTTAAAGTGTTAGTTTACAGCAAGCTGCTGTTTAATTCGTGGTCTTTGAAGGCAGTGAGAACGAACGCCTCATGACACCTGATACTGTAGGGAAGGCTGACTACAAGGAGCCAGAAAGATGAGTGGAAAGCATCCACTAGAGCCCCCTGCCAAAATATTTAGGAAGAATAACAAGTAGGTGTTATATGGAATTTGCAGTAATGAGGCAGCAGAGAATTTGAAAGACAATGAAGGAAAATAAGTTAATTGTGGATGACACCTGATACTTAAAAAACTTTCTCTTTTTTACTGTTTTTGAAGTTGACGTTAGGAAACAAATTACAAATATGTCTAGTTCCTCAGGTATATACTTTGCTGTACTACATTGTTGAAGAAAATCAGCATTCTGACTGCTGCTACAAAGCAGATAAGTACTTATCTGTAGTTCTTAATCTGGAGTGCCAAGCAGCAAAGGATGCTGTGCACTGGAGTGGAGTTCTCTCATTTTCTTGCAGTACCTTGGAGACAGGCATATCCATTTGAGTAATGCAAGACTGACTGTCTTTTTAAAAGACACAGGGACATTAGTAGAACACAAAGATGTATGAAGGTATTTAGTATACTTATTCCAGATTCTGTATAAACATTCTGTATAAACATTCTGTATAAAAATTCAACATTCTAAATGTCTTGGAACTTTCACATCTTTCTGATGTTCCTGTGCAAACTCACATGAAAGATTAATACTGAAATATTATGTTTAATACTGGAATATTTAGGAATGCAATAACATCTTGCTCTTCTGAGGTATGGTATTTTCTACATCAGAACAGTGTACACATGGGAGTAGCATTTCAAAGATGATTTTTCAAGACCCTGTGGGCAAGCTACAGCTGTGCTAAAAGCCATTCTGCCTAGTTTGATAGAGATGGCTTCACTCTGCTTGTAGGAACTCTAACCTCTAGGGTCTGATTTACCAGAAATCTTGCTTGTTTCCTTCCTTCCTCTGTCTGGTTAAGAGTCTGATGCATCCCATCCCTGCTTTGCCCCTGGTCTGCCTGCAGCTCCAGCCTCATGGTCCTTGCCTCTATCTCCCTAAATGGGTGACACTCACTGACAAACCCTCTTAGGAAGAGGAGCTGAATACTCTCATAATCTGTTGTAATCTGCCTTTGTTGCAGAGCCACAGTCAGGTCTGAACTCAGCACCACTACAGACAAGCAAATTTCCTTCTACACATAGTGACATGGGAATTGCTTCTCCCACAAGTGATAGATGTCATTTAGGCTGCCAAGGGACTTCATGCACCTCTACAGCACATGGTATTCTTGGAAACATGGAAAGATAAAAAATGTCCCTTTCTCCTGGTTTCAGATGTGTTGCTCTGTCTCTGTTCACAGATTAAACTAAGTTCTCTGATTCTGATGTAGAGCTCTAGAACAAGACCTCTTCAAAGCCACATAGCATCATTGGTGACATTCACCTGGGGGACAGGAAGTGAAGGGGAAATGAACCACTGTTTACCAGGTGTCACTATGATTCCACTTTTCCCAATGGTCAATGCAATGCAAGTACCACCTCTTTCTAGATGTTCTTCCATAACAACAAGCATCATTTCAATCCCTTCATAAATATATTTTAAATATCCATCTTTATCTGCATTATATAATTATTCTTTCTGAGAGAGTAGCAACAGACAGATCTGCTAATACAATCTCCTGGTTCCACCTCATGCTGACAGTAAACTCTGAAATAAACAAATCTCAAATTGAATTAGGACTTCTTTCCTCCTAGTTCTTTTTGCAGTTGTTTTTTTTTTTTTTTTTTTTTTTTTTTTTTTTTTTTTTTTTTTTTCTTTTTTTTTTTTTTTTTTTTTTTTTTTCTCAGTGCTCTTCATTCTTTGGAGTACCCAGACAATCACACTCAGAGTGGCTGAGGCCAAGAGGACTTTTTTTTTTTCAGGTAGTACTCTACAGAGATGAGCATAAGGGAGGATGAACTACATCATTTTCTCTGAGCTTTCACCCTCTTCTAAGAAATTATTGGCATGTGGGGGTGCTTACAAAATGGTTACTTCCTGAAAATTTTCCAAGGCAATAGAACATAATGAAGTAATTTGCATACCGAGCCACTCATCAACAAGGTGAAAGAAAAGTCCATGACATTCATGAATATTTTGGTGAGCTGGGCTTTTTCAACAAGTATTCACTAAATTAGAGTGAATGCATTTGACACTTGAACACCAAATTTAATTTTGCTTTTGGATTGGGTTGTTCATCTCATATCTCCTTGAAAATTAACTAGTCTTAAAAAAAAATAAAAAAATCAGGGTGTGTAAAGTTGAGAACTTAGGTCACTGAAGTTCCCTGATATGCTATCTAGATTTTTTGAATCGGTCATGAATTTTTATTATCTCTGTACAACATGAAGACAATATTTATGTTCAGCTCATTCCTAAAGAGGGTTTCCACCAGTTCTTCTTTTACTATGTTCAAACACTGTATAAAAATTAAATTATTATTCTTTAAGACTCAGTTAGGAATGCTCAGAATGCACTGAGGCTTGCAAGAGTGGCTTTATGCTTCTCCAAAGCACATGTAATAATGCACTGAGAATAAAAGATGAAGAAAGGTAAAAGCCAAAAACTTTAAAATAAAATTATATTAAAAATTAAGGTATTGATAAATACATAGATTTAATTTTATATTTAAACCTGTTAAATGTTAGCTCCATTTAACTGGAGCATGCATTTCAGAAGAAAAATCTTCCTAAGAAAGGGAAACAGCTCCATCCAAACTATGCATATTTATCTTGCATGAAATTGTGTTGCAGGTAAGAAGATCAATAATTAGTTAGTTTTCATTCCCTACTAAATTTCAAATCTTATTTAAAAAGGCAAACTATCAATATTGGTTTATTTGTTTAATACAT
Source organism: Sterrhoptilus dennistouni (assembly GCA_013397095.1). NCBI lineage: Eukaryota > Metazoa > Chordata > Aves > Passeriformes > Zosteropidae > Sterrhoptilus > Sterrhoptilus dennistouni. The sequence continues at coordinate 6,969 of VWZU01010323.1, forward strand.
CTCATGAATTGCTACTGCCTAATGCCTATGTGATGGAATATCTTATTCAGAACAATGGTAAAGCTCTACATATAAAATCAACAGACAACATAATATATGCTCTTATGAGGAGAAAATTACTTTCATAGAATCATAAAACTATAGAATGGCTCATCTCATTCCAACCCTCCCTGCCAGGAGCAAAAACCTTTCACTAGACAGGTTTCTCAGAGCCCCATCCATCCTGACCTTAAAAACTCCCAGGGACAGGGCATCCTGTTCCAGTGCCTCACCACAATCACAGTAAAGAATTTCTTCCTGATATCTAATCTAAACCTACTCTCAGTCTGAAGCCCTTCTCCCTTGTCCTGTCACTGTACAACCTTGTAAAAAGATTTTTCCCATCTTTCTTGTAGGCTCCCTTCGAGTACTGGGAGGTGTTGATTGGGTCACACCAAGTCTTCTTCAGGCTGAACAATCCCAGTTCTCTCAGCCTTACCTCACAGGAGAGGTGTTCCTGCCCTCTAATCATCTTCATGGCTCTCCTCTTGACTTCCTCCAGCAGGTCAATGCCCTTCCTAAATCTGAACATTTTCTCTTACACTTTATTGAAAATTTGGTACCAGAATTTGTCTATTCTGCTGAATTCTGAGAAGACCCAAGGCTTCATTTGTTTGGTGTTATGGTGACAATACTTACCCTACAAAGTGTCTGTTGTTTGTGGTCACAATATTTTTATTTCCATAGGTATCTTTGAAGAAGAGTGTGCAAAAAGAATAAGGCATTAGTAACCTAATAGAAGGTTATTAATAACAATAGAATAATATGTTAATACTAGATTAGCAAAAACTCCAAGTGATTAGGCAATTTTAATTGGTTTAAATAAATAATAGAAGCTAAAAAACTGTCTGCTTTTAACTGAGACCAGAAAAAACAACAGTGTTAAAATGAAGAATTTACTGGGTCAGCAATACTTCAAAATTTTATCTACCTTTTTTTTAACTGAAGAAAATAAATGTGTCTTAAGGTCTTACCAATTCATATTTGATCCCTTTTTGCAATTTATCTACACCCTTTTTCTGTCATTAATAGAAATTTGTTAATCTTGTAAAACTTGATTGGCTTGCTTTGTTTTTCTGTGTACTTCTGACCTACCTTTGGGTAGAAGATATTTATGATAGATTTGTTTAACTTTTTGATCTGTTAAAATTGTAATGCTCCTAGAGTTTATGAACAATGCAATAACAGTTTATATCCTCAAGAAAATACCACATCTATTGTAGTTTCTTTCAAGGGTAATGACATTTTTTATTATCTCTGTCAAAGTGCTACTGTGAGTTATCTGAATGAATACAGCCCTTTTCTTTCCTGCTCATAAGCAGATCCAGATTTCTATAGAAACAATCATTACTTGCAAGCATTTGCCAAACAGCAAACCCATTTTATGTTATGGATTATTTACTATTTTTTTCTGTCTGAATTCTCTGTGAATTGACTGGTCATCTCACCAAGACTGCTTTTTTTCCTTTCTTGCATGGAAGTATCTTTCAAAAACCTGTAGCTAATCAATAATGGGGAAAAAATCCATCCATGCCAAATCATCTATTGCATATGCAAATATACTTGTTTCTGCATATGAAAAGAGGCTGGGTGAGCAGTAGCAGAAACAAAGCTCCTTTAACACAACAGTAACAATAAATCCTGGGCTAAAAAGCTTTCATATTCACAAGGATTTTGCAGGAACACCATCTTCTTGGAATATCAATGTCTGGATGGACAAGGGGTTCAAGGCATACCTCCTTTTTACATCACTCCTTTGGAATAAGGTAACTCGTAGAATTACATTAAGCTGCTCTTTCAAGTCTTTTTATTGACCTTATCACATAAACCACCTTAACCTCCTTATTCATCCTCCAAATATATGTTATAATTAAGAGTAAGTTTGTGACTTTTAGCAGCTTTTGGGAAACCACAGATGTTTTGAATCAAAGTATTTTCTTCTGAACAGAGGAACAGCTGTGTAAGCAGGCATGGAGAGCTGAGTGTAGGAAGAAGGCTGACATAGCAAGACTCCTGTCAGCCAGAATGGTTGTGTTCACTCTGTGCATGTTGAAGTTTCAGTGGTGAGAACAATATATTGCCCTGCTTAAAATCCAGCAAAATCTCAAATAAAATATGCATTAATAACTGCTGGTTCTGAACACTAGATGACAATGCCATGTGTCCAAGTCAGACAACAAACATGCCCCCCACAACCTCGAATTTTCTGCTGCACTAAAAAACAAGTAAGAAATAATGTTTAAAGGAAATAAACTTTATTTCTTATGACCCAAAAATTAATATTCTAGTAGATTCTCTACATGCAAAATTATTTTTTCCTTTTTTTGGTGTAGTTATATGTAAATGCGCCTGGGACTGGACGAATTAACAAAACTGCTTAGAAAAACTGTAGGCTTTTCAAATCTAAGTTCCACAGTCTCTTACATTCCTCCTGGTTCTTTGTCCCTAATGCATCTATGACTCCAACTGGAATATGCATCAGCCTGACTCAAGGAGACAAATGAGGAAGCATTCTGACATGAGTATGTTTACGACTAAGTCTTGTAGAGCCTAACTGAAAGGGGATCAATGAGATTCCAGGGAAATTAGGAAAATAAACAATTTCTCAGAAGTGAAAAGTTGTTTACCTTTTTGGAACAGTTTAAGGAAGAACATTTTCAGTGTCCAATAATTCGGGTGTTCTCTATTAAGTAAGTCCACAAGATCTTCAGATAAGAGAGAAGAGCAAAAAAGGCAACTGAATAGAGACTCTAATGGGCACAGTAAAGGAAGAAAGGCAAAGTTGACTCAAATCTAGCACTGCCTGCATTAACTACATTCCAAGCTCAAAAAGACAGCACGCAACGTACCTTCATTAAAAAACCCCCAACTTTTTATTTATTTTAATTGCTTGAAAAATGTCTTAAGTATTGCATTGCCTAAAGGGATTGGATTTGATGGAATATGAGATTTTTAAAGGGAGAATTTAATGACATTAGGAAAATATTAAACAATTTAGGAATAAAATTGATATTTGGACCACCATATCTATGTCAGAATAAATCAGTTTTACTTTTTTTCTTATGGAAGTGTACAACCAAACTCTAAAGTAATTTCAGAGTAAACAAGTTTAATCTTTGGTATAGCTCCTTAAAAAGCATATTTCTTCTAAAATCCAAGGTTATTCTGTCTTTATACTTGCTCCTTCCGCACTACTGATACCTGTGTGAATATTAAATCTCCGATGGTGTTTGATCTCTAGGGGGATTATTTTACTCAGAGGAGAAAGGCTTGGGCTTTATGATAATCAGTGCTGTTCTTTACCCAGGCAGGTGTGAATACATGTAGAACAAGGAAAAGACTGATCTGTTATGAATATTTATCAAAAACACTCCTGGCAGCTGGAAGAGCCAACTAAAGAAAACAGTGCTGTACCATTATCCCGCCAAATATACTTCTCATGCATTTGTCCCATGTTGAAAAAGCCATTTTAGAAATACCTGGAAAGACAAAAAGAGACAGCTCGTGCAGTGTATTCTCTTTTCTAAAATCCATCAGCTGCCTTATCTTATCTATAATGGGCCAGGGTGTCCTCTGAAACAATCTGATTGCTTTAAAATCACTTTGGTGCAAAGCACTTACTTGCCTCTCTAGAGTATGTAATGACATGGCCAATGAAAGCACGACACATCTTGTCCACGCATGAATACGCTGCTTCAGCCTCCCTGTGACAACCACTGTGGCCAAAATCATGCCTGAAAAATGAAAAAATCTCGAGCATTTCAGCTGAGTTCCCTGTTGACAAAGAAGCTAAAACATATTTCGAGCTATGATACAGTTCATGTGAGGGAGCTTTGTAACTCTACAGCAACAGGTTGGCTGTTGCAATTTGTATGGGGTTTTCTAAGCACCACTACTGGCCTCTCATGTCCTGGGCCAGTCAGGACAGAGAAGACATAGAGGTAAAGGTGACTTACAGTTACTTAAGTACCCCTTCCTAAGTATGTTGTAGGCTGTTTTCTGACCATGGGTCTTACCCCTGCAGTGAAGCCATGGAGAAGAAGTAGTAGGAAAAAAAGTAAACAGAAAAAAAGAGAAACCTTTTTTTAAAAAAATATAACAGATATTCATCTTGTGTATAGTTAATCACTTTGAGTTCCAGAACTCACTTGAGAGATAGGAGTGTGGAATTTCCTGTGCTCAGCTATGCAAACTGTCCATCTACTCTGACAGGTAGAGAAAACAGTGGATTCTGAGCCTTTATCTGTGTATACTTCAGAAGAGAATTTCTCTTTCCTAGACCCCAGGCTGACAAAATTCTGAGTAATTGGAAGCACTAAATGCCCAGACGCCTCAATAGGACTAAATTTACATTTCAAATTCAAAAATTGAAATTTTATATTTGGCAGGTCAGTCTTTTTAAGGCTCTTGAGTGTAGGTCCTCAGACCTGGAATATTCAAGAAAAAACTATGGACTTGCGTCTTGTGGTAAGAAGGTAAATAATATGATCCATAATGCAATAAACAAATCAGGTATTTTTCTGTGATTATGCAGGACCAAAGAAAAATGTGCCTGTTGTAAGCTACAAATATAATACTGTATTCATTGACTCTAGAAAACAGAGCACCATGAAATACTTTCTCTAGTACAGAGGGTTAATAGCATGAGTTATTACTGTCAAGATACATTAATAGGTACATATACAAAATTTTGTACTCTTTTCGCTTTTTTACTGCTGAGTAGAGAACAGAAGACATTACTTGTACTAAGAGGCTAAAAAGGCAGGTATTTTGTAAACAAGAAAGGCATAATGACAGCTCAAACCACCCTTCTAGGTTTGTGCGGGGGTTACACAAACCGAGGCTATTCTTAATTTGTGTGAGGACTCCAGGTAGGGTCAGCCTAATTGATTCAGTCTGAAAAAAATATTTGAAGTTGTGTTAGCAGGCTCAGATTTTTTCTACTTACAGTTCACACTGGGGAAATTTTGTCACTGTGCATGAGGCAGGAAACCTTATCCTCTCTCTCCCTCTGCACTCAATATCCGTGCTCTTTAGTTTATGGTAATGTTTTATACCGAAATTCCTGTCATAAGCTGCCAAACAACAATTTATTCTCTGCCCTCCCACAAGGAGATTGCTAAAAATAGCCAGAATTGCACAGCAGATAATGGGTCAAGGGTGCCAGGATGCTCTGAATTTGTGCCAATTCTCCATGGAGGGTCCAGCAGTATCGCTGCTTGTACCACTGCATGTGCAAATCCTCTGCTTTTCATTTGCATTGCTGAGATGGCAAAGCCAGTCTTTCTTAGAATTTTGTCATCCTGCAAAATCTGTCCTTTTCTTCTGAGAAGAAAAGCTCCTACATTCACTCTAGCAAGAGACTTGAAAAATAATGAGGCACAGTAAAGTCCTTCACCACCTTGTTTTCTACTTGTGAGACTTAAAGCCTTTACACCAACTGTGCCAAGTGCTCTGCACAAAAGCTTAAAAGGGAAGAAATCGTATTTTATAAGAAACAACTAATTTTAACAGTCTAACTAGACATGACTAGGCAATGGGGAGAGTTACTGTTATGCTTGCCTATTCTGTGGTACAAAGGGATTTATTTAATTAGTCAAGGCTGTGCCAGAAATCTGTGGAAGAGGTGGGAACTTTGCTTGGCTCATTTTAGACCCATACTGTAATTATAGGGTCATGCTTTCAGGAGAACGAATACCAAAAATTTCCTTTGGTACTATTTCCTCTCCATTTTTTTTCTCCAAGCAATTTTGCCTGTCTCTTTCCACCCCAAACTCTCTTATTACAAAGTTTATTGGTCTTTTATTGGTCCTGGGTCCACTCTGCATCTTTGGAACATTTTGTTTTGATACACAGCTTTGCTTATTTTTAGATTACAGGATTACTTAGAGTTCATTATCATTTTGTGTCACTGACTGAAGAGATTTGTAGCATACAGATTATGGAATACATCAGGTAAATATAATAATCTAGTAGAATATTTGCTAGACAATATAGAATCAGTTTTTCCTACTTTCTCCAAGAGAAGGAATGCAAGCTAAATAACTTGCCCTAATTCATGTATAACTTACAGCATATGTAATAACTAATTTACAGTTCCTGTGTGCCCAACCACCAGTAATGGTATTTAATTTATCTTGGGAGGTCTAACTGGTCTGTTAAAGGATTTGCACACTTGCGAGCATATTTGGATCTCTCAGTTAGTAGATCCATTGGCATGCAGGAAGACTTTTTCCATCAGGAACGCTGGCCATAATGATGTTTAGACATGTCAAATCTGGCAGCTTCTTTGCTTTCCAGAATAACACATTCCTTTTGTGGGACAGTCCTAAAAAATTTCTAGTAGCTCAAGTGTCTTGGGTTTGTGCAGCTAGATTTTTGGTTATGGGGATGTTAGATAGGTGGTTTCTCTGAGAAGCTCTGAGAAGCTTCTTCCATGTCCAGCAGTGCCAATTCCAGTTGGCTTCAGTATGGATGTGCCACTGGCCAAGGCTGAGCACATCAGAAATGGTGGTGGCGGCCCTGGGGTAAAAGACTTAAGAAGGAAGAAAAATGTAACTGTGCAGTTGTAATTTGGACCAGAGAAGAGAAGGGTGAGAATATGTAGGAGGAACAGCCCCACAGACCCCAAGGTCAGTTCAGAATGAGGAGCAGGAGGTGCTCCAGGTGCCCAAGCTGAGTTTCCCCTGCAGCCTGGGGTGCAGATCATGGTGAGTCAGGCTGTGCTCCTGCAGATCATGGAGAACCACAGGGACACAAGGATCCACTTGTAGTCCATAGAGGACCCCAGACTGGAGCAGGTGGATGCCAGAGAGGAGGCTGTAACCCCATGGGAGGCTTGTGGTGGAGCAGGCTCCTGAGAGAGACCTGCAGATCTGTGTAACGAGGAGCCCACATTTGAGCCGTTTTCCTGGTAGGACTTGTGACCCCTTTGAAGATCTATGGTGGAGCAGTCTGTTCCTGAAGGACCATGGAAAAGTGCCCCATTTTGGAGCAGTTTGTAGAGAACCATTGTTTGTGTGATGGACTCATGTTGGAGAAGTTCATGGAGAACTATCCCCCTAGGAGGGACCACGCTATAATGGGGGAAAGACTCTTGTCCCTGAGCAGTAGCAGAAACAATGTGCCATGAACTGACCATAATCCCCATTCCCTGTTTCCCTGTGCCACTGATGGGGAGGAAGTAGAGCTGGGAAGGAGGGACAAGGTGAGGGGAAAGTGTTTTTAAGGTCTTATTTTACTTCTCATTATCCTGCTCTGTTTTTCTTCTTAATAAATCAATTAATATCTCTAATTCATGTCTGTTTGCCTGTGACAGCACTTGGAGAGTGATCTCTCCTGGTCCTTATCTCAACTTGTAAACTTTCAATTATATTTTCTTTTCCCTGTCCACTTGTGGAGGAAAGTGATAGAGCAGCTTTAGTGGGAGTCAGGCACTCAGCCAGGGTCTACCCCCCCACATGCAGTTAGCCTGGTCTTGCTTTAGAAACACAACAGCTGTCTGCTTTGAAAGGAGAACTGTGACAGTAAGAAAGACAATACTGAAAGGGAAGAGCCAATTTCCAAATATCTTCTATATTTTCTCCTTCCACCTCTGAGAATACCCATCGAAAGCTCTCTTGGGGTTTCTTGGAAAGGAAAACTGCCTGCATGAATTGTAAGTGAATTGATTTAACTTACCATGCTGCTGCTGAAATCCTGTCTGAGGCTGTTAATTTATTCAAAGATAAACAAAATGCTCTTATTGCTTTACATGCAGTTTTGACAGATGGCTCTTAGCATTCAGCGCAGGTGTAAAGAGACAGAGATGAATGGAACTGTTCTTTTAAATTCACACACATACTTGTGACTTTCATCTCTACCTGAAAAGCTCCTCAGGCTGTCTATCTTTTTCTTGTTCCGTGTAATAGACAGATCTTCTTCTCTCCCAATACTTACTTGATTGCACCTTTTAACAGAAGTCCCTCCCTTGGGAATATTCAATTTGCTGAGAATGAATCATATATATCATTAATATCTGATTTAAAAGTAAAATAATATTTAATTATGAATGTACATGAGTTCTTGGTTCAGTGGAAAGCTTTAAGAAAAGAAGAGAAAAAAATACCTATCCTCCACATCACATATATAAAAAGAGGTTGTCTCATTTCTCATTTCAAAAAGTAATGATTAGATAAGTTACATGAATTTGAACAGAGACTAGTATGAAAATATGGTGTCTTTTTTTAATACAGGACTTCCCCTATCCTAAAAGGCATCTTGACTGCCTTCCTTGCTTAAGTCTGCAGATAATGTGCAGTATAGAACATGGGAGAAGTTTCATGTCATGCTCATTTTCTCCAAATATTTTTAAGCCATTGGAAGAGCTGTATTCCTCAGCACCTTAATCTGTGTCACACTGTTGAAAGCAGCAGAGGATGAAAAGCAAAGAAGGCAGCAGAAGTAGCAGAGATATCTGTTACTTTACTCTTAAATTATGTCTTAGAGTGTACAGAATCTGGAAGTTCAAAGTATCTGTTGCCATTAAGGGAGGCTGCAGAAATAGAAGAACAAATAGGGCACACAGGATCTTTGAAATTAAGGTAATAATGTGCATGAGGCATCTAAAAACACACAAAAAAAATCAACTCAGGTCTGCTGTGGTTGAGGTCTTGTGGTGAATTCACCTGTACTCCATACCTGTTAGCTTTAGAATATTATTTAACTTTGTGTTATAAGGCAAACAATATTAAGTTAATGTCAAGATGCCCTTGATCATTATCAGCATCAAAGAACATTTTAGTCAGGGGTTCTGGACATGAACTTCCCCGGGTTTCAAACCAGAAAACATATTGGCTTGTAGAAGCTATTTTGCTGCCTGTCTGGTTCGAGCTATTTTCTATTCTGTACCATTGCTATCTTTGCTGAATGGTTTAAAATATTTCTTTTCTTCCTCAGTTTCTAAACTAATGGTTTGGTCAGTGGAAGCTGAAAACCTGTCTGTGTCTCAGACCTGGAGATGGTGATTTGAGACCAGTCCACTTGTCCCTCTTTACTAATTTAGTTTAAATGTGAATGTGTTACAGAACTGAACTCAAACACAATCACTAGAGTGGTGTGTGATACAATATAATTTCTCTCCTGTGCTTGCTAATTCAACACAAATTGGAGTGTTTCATTCAGTATTTTGTAGCTGCCAAATGCACTGGCATGGGATTTTCTGGACTCTTGTGCCTGCACAAGCTGCTACCATTGTAACAACGTGTGTGACAACACAGCCCCTGTCTCAATAAACCACAGTAACTTTGTTAAGATTATTTGAGGTCAGTTAACCCAAGGGATGCTAACTGAAGATGCAGGCTGTGCTGCTTGGGATGTTTTCTCCTCTCCCTATTTGCCCAGCATATCTGGCAGAAACCAGTATCAATCCTGCTTCCAGTGATGGTAATAAACAAGAGAGTTCACTACCTCTAGCTGCCTTTGGCTAAGGTCTAAGGCAGGAAAGAGGGTGAATTGATTGTTTGTGAATGAAATCAGTCCATCCAGTAATAAATCTCTGCATTCATTTTAACCTCTCTGTCCCCAGATGAACAAGGATTTCTGATGACATTTTTAAATCATTCATTATCACTAGAATTTGGAATAAGTTGGACTTTTTTTTCCTTTCAGGGTTAAGTATTTAGTGAATATTTCTACTTGATCTGCCAGGATGCCATCTTTTGTTAATAAAAAGCACAGATAACAATTTGAAATCTTCACACCTAAAGTGGAGTTTGCTTTTTTAGTTTAAAGTTGTCCAGAGCCAGTGAGAATTTCAAAGGAAGCAGCTCCCAGAGGTGAAAATAAACCTTTGAAATAACCACTGATTCTGCTATCTGGGATGGAGAAAAGATCTTACAGCCTGTGCTCCAAATGTGCACTTCATGTGCACCTTCATGTGTGCTACATTTCTCCCTGCAGGAAGATGGGAAGAGTCAGAGGCAAACAGCATCTGACAGAGGAGGATGAAAAAGCCGATCTCAAAAGTTGCTGCTTGGTGTGAGGCTGCTTTAATGTTGCAATTGGCTTACGAAATGCCAAATTCTTTGATATGTAGAAGGCTTAGTGTTAAAGACAATATATAGTAAGAGGCACTGTTCCATTTAAAATTCTATCTATGGGGTTTTGATTCTCTGCCTTGTATTTTCTGTCAGCCTATCAGCCTAATCAGCCTATCTATAAGAACAGTGAGTTCATTTCTACCTTGGTGTAAATATAAAACTCAGAAGTGAGTGATCATTCTTTACTTTGATAAAACCTGTGAAAAAGCACTGAAATATTGCATAGTGTAAACAGAGAGAACACTCAAATGTGCTTTCTCAAATTAATCTTTGGAAAAAGGCAACATTATTCTTGCAAATATCCTGCCTGGAATTTCTCTTTTCTGGAAACTTGCAAACATTTTCCCTCACAGGTTTTCTCTCTGTTCCCCATACTTGCCTATTGCATGGAGTCAGAGTTCAAGTGTGTACTCCCTGCTTTGAAATATTCTTCCATGCTGAGATGCAAAGGCAAACAGGAAAAGTTTTGATATTCTATGAACTGGTCCAGTTATGGCTGAAGTTATCTGACACCTTACTGAAGAGTCTGTATTATTAATGAAGTAGCTGGAAACCTTTCTGTGAAGGGGAGGAGGATGACAGGAGCGATTCTGATTATGCTTCCACCTTCTCTTTTTCAAGGCATTTCCTGAGGATGACATTTCGTAAGGGTGCACTGCCTGTGAATAATATTTCAGCTAGATGGAGAGTGCAGCGAAACGTTTCACTTCTGTGTGTTGTGTATGTGCCTCAGAGGGACATGTTAGATCAAACACAGGGCCATCCTGCTATGCAAATCTGTCCATGAAGTTCCAGATGAGAGCTGGCTCCTATCCTACCAGCTCAGAGCGTGGGCAGAATAAGATTTTGTCTGATTCCAAACCACAGTGTAGGCATACCCATTCTCCTGAATTTGCACTTTGGCATGGGAAGGTGTTCTCAAGCCCACATGCAAACTGTGAAAAGCAGGAGCTGAATGTACTGTGAGTGGCCTTTTCAAAGCTCTTCCACATCTCAATTGACTTCTTGACACTGCTGGTTTCAGCTTCTGGGCTGTGAGGTAGGGGCAGGATGCCAGATAGCAAAAATTATAAGATGAACATTGAAAAGGTTAAATTAGTCCTGTGTCTTCCTAACTATCTTTAATAAATGTTGATAGGCAAAATAATTTTGATTTCTTGTACTGCTGCTTCAGACAACTGGAAAAAGAAGAATCATTTAATGAATATGCACAATTGTAATAAGAACAGAAAATAGTACATATACTTAAATTTTTTTCTTATAATTTGCAGACTGTATTCTTGTGGTCCTCCTGGCGTGATATACCTGAGCTGTAAAGCTGAATTTGCATAGCTTTTGATCTTACAAAAGGCTGCTACTTTAGGAGTCTGGTATAATTTGATGCTTCAGTCGTTTTGACTTATAAATGGTATTTGCAAATCTTTTTCATTCTTTTGGAGCTGAATTTTATGGAGAAATAATAAGCAGATGACATTTTTGTAAGTGGAAAGAATTGGCCTATCTCTGCTGGCTAGAGAACATTTTCCTCTGGAGTGGAAGGTAGTCCCTGGTATGTTCTTCCTCTGAACTAAGCTGTCTTTTTTTTTCCAAAGAGAAAAGTAAATACACCTTTAGGCTGAATAATAAAATATTGTGGTCTATCCAAGACAAAATAGTTTCCCCCAGAAAAACTGGAATTTTTTCTATCATGCCTTAGTGAGTCATCACAGATTTAACTACTCTTGGCAAATATTTAAGGTGATTTAGTTACCTTTATGGTTTTGATCATCTATAGAGAGAATGGCTTGATATAAGCTAGATTAAATACAAAATGGTAAAGTCTCCTCTATGAAAACAACTTTCAGCATCAAGGCTATGCATAACATCATAGAGTAGAGCTAGAGATGACAAACTCCTTCCAATACACTGACATTTAAAAAGCAGACATAATACTCAGTATGATTTTCAATTTCTGAGCTGCAACAAGCATTACAATATGGGAAGATGTATTTGCAAAATGCTCTTAAAGAATTTGTAAGAAGATCTTCACAATATTTAGTGAAGGTCTGCAGCAGCAAAGGCACACTTGCACTGGTTACCTATGGTAGCAAAGAATACAGCTACTGTGCAGATACAAGGAGCAAGTAAGGAGGGCAGAAGGCTCACAGTGTGCAAACCAAGACAGCTGAACCAGGAGGGAGATTGAACCATTCACAAAAACTTACTGTTTTACTTTTACTGTGAATTACTTTTGATAGTTTTGATACATTCATTACTTCTGATAAAAGAACAAAAGAGGAACTAAAAGGTGACTACAGCTAATTTTACTGTTTAAGAGTGAACCTAGTAGGAGCCTTATGAGACCCTAGGTACAGATCTAGGACAAACATCAGACATCTAAGTTTTAAAAGCTGGCTTATGTATTGCAGAAAGATTAGTCTTGGGTATAATAGAGCATTTGTTAGAACCCAGGTGAAGACAATTATGAAATTGGAAGATGAAATGATAAACACACCCAAGAATTGAAAAACAAACCTGGTTAACCAACACTGCCAAAACTGGGGATTTCTGTATTACAGCTCAGTTCTAGTTTGAGAGTGTGTTGTGGTTCCACCCCAGGCAGCAACCAAACCCGATGCTGCTGCTCACCCACTGGAGAACTCACGGGCTGAGATAAAGACAGTCCATCAGGGAAAGCAAAAGCCATGCACACAAGTAAAGAAAAGCAAGGAATTAATTCACTGCTTCCTGTAGGCAAGCAGGTGTTCAGCCATCCCCAGGAGAGCAGGGCCCCATCAAATGTAATGGTTATTTTAGGGAATACCATCACTCCAAACATTGCCACCTTCCTCCTTCCTCCCTCTATTTTCTATACTGAGCATGATGTAATATGGTCTGGAATATCCTTGTGGTCAGTTTGGGTCATCTGTCTTGGCTGTGTTTGCTCCCAACCTCTCATTTCCCTCCAAATTCCTCCACCAGTGTGGCAGTAGAAAAAGCAGAAAAGGCTTTGTGCAAGCCCTGCTCAACAATAAAAACATCTTTACATTATCAACTCTGCGTTTAGAAAAAGTCTAAACACATCCCTATACCAGACACTGGAAAGAAAATTAACTCTTCATCAGCCAAAACCAGTACAGAGTGGTTTCGGGAAAAAAACAATACTGACAGCAGAGTGCTTGAGAGAGCTTACAGAGAGAGAGAGTGGTGAGGCCACTTTGCTTATTTCTGTAACTGCAGCATCAGTGTTAGTAGGAAGATGGATTTTCAGACATACCTGTCTTGTGTACAAGCCAGCGACTGGGAAGCTGCAATTCAGCTTCAACCCACTAAAGATTTCTTCCTGCACCCCTGTGTTAATGAAAGGGAAATTGTGTCAGAATTTTCTAAGAATGTCAGAAAGAGTGTCATTAGAGGAGAGGTGTAGAAATGAGGCAGGGGTGATGATTCTGCATAAGAAAAGCTCCATCATTTTATTATTCTGATTGAGAGATACTTGGTATATAGAGCCTGTTAACAATGACCCATTCTGTCTGAAAAGCCTGTGGTACTGCAGTCTGGAATTTGGTGCATGGTCCTAGGCTTTGAGAAGTAAAGCATACTATAAGTTTGAATCTAAATGAAAATAAATGCTATGTTTATGACAAAGAAATCAGAGAAAGTATTTTCTTACTTTCTAAAGAGGCTACACCTGGGCTGGGGCTGCTAAGTCCCTGAGGCTGGCTGGAGCTGTGTTTGACTGACTGCTCAAGACAGAGAACTTGTAGCTGATGGAATTTTACTGCAGAGAAAACTTGTGAAAAGCAAGAATGGAAGAGCAAAAATTCCTTCTTTCCCCTCTGCCCCTGTTCTAACCAAGAGTACTTAGGAGTATCTGACAGATGCTGAAATGTGACTCAGGAATCCTGGCTTAGTTTGTGATTGCAGCAGAAAGGCATGAAGAGCCAGATAGTTGGAAATGTTAGATACAGAGACTCTGCTGGATTTTAAACTGCTGTTATTGAATATAGAATAATGGGCAGCTTTTAAGTAACTCAGATATTTGTAAGGAAGGAGCATTACTTTTAGTTTTGATAAGGTAGTGAGGGAAATGGGATTAAACCTGGTTTAGTTAAATGTTTTGAACTCTGCAGATATGAACAAGGCTTAAATGATATTTCAAAAATATTTTCTGTGTTGTTGATTGTGTCGGATACTCAGACCAGCAATAAGTACTGCAACCAGGTCAATTCAAGTAGAGGATTGTTTGTTTCATTTACTAAAAATAAGAAAACAGCCCTGGCTCAAAAACACATCTAATTTTTTTCCTGTTTGAAGCTCTGTATCTGAACTGAGATTCACATAATGTGGAAGCAGAAATAGGACAATAAGGAATAGAATAGCCTTAGCCATGTTTATTTTTCCTCATATCATATCTTGTATGTTTCTGCAATGCATACAGTTTAAACTGCTCATCTTCATGCAATGAGGACAAGTTGTAAATAACCATTACAGAAGCAATTTCTAAGAGAACCTAGCCAGACTAGATCATGTGTATATTACTTTCTATTACAAAGAAGATCCTTTTATCATGACTGTACTAGTACTCATAACATCCAAAATCCTGTAAATTACTTTCACTCATCAACGTGGGACACACATGTTTATTTGTTCTGGCTCCTAATTATCTGGCAGCACAAAATGGGTATCAAGGTGTCACACACCTCTGCTAAGAGCAGCCATCAGTGCTGCCAGAGCTGTAGAATAGTTAATGTAAAGAACAAATACATTAAATTGCAAGTACTTCTTTCCCTAGATGGAAAAAAAGTGTTTAGTGTAACCCACAGCAGTGTTTATAAATGAATAGGAATTGAATATATTTGTAGTGTTGAAGAGATTGCTGAAGTTAACAGGGATGAGGACAGGAATTTTAATCATTTAATGGCTTCCCTTTCTTGGTAGTGGTGGTTGCCTCCTTTATTTTAGATAAATAATTTAAAATGTGGTAGTCTGATGCTAAAGCAAGTACTGATTTTTAATTGAAATGTTGTTTTTAACGGTTACAGAATACTCTGTGCCTAAAATCATAATTCAGTTTTCACCCAAGAAATTCTTCACTTGCACCTGCAACAGCTGCTTTCAGATATACAAAAATTCCACTTCCAAGCCTTACTTGACATTAAAAGTTATGTATCTTCTTCTTTAATATTCTATGGGTGTTCAAAACCATCAAAATAATATGCAAATAAAAGCCACATTGTATCAAATCCCTAATGGATCCAAAAGATGTCTCAATAAACTAAAAAGATACTTTGAAAGAAGTAAACCAAGGATTGCATAAAAATTCACTTAGGTTTGGAAACAATCTACAGCAGACCAAGAGAAACTCTTGAGACAGAGACACAGAACTTCAAATGGCAAAGGAAATCAAGATAAAGGGAAAAATCAACAAATTAAGAATAAAGGAGAAATAAGCTGTATGTTCTTTGAATCCTTGGGTAGAAGAGTTGTGTCCAGGATATTACATGTACAACTATGGGGAAAAACAGTGGAGGAGCATTGCCTTCCTCTTTTCTCCTAAATGTGATTTAGCTTTCAAGTTAGGAGTATTTGTCATGCTGTGCTTTGTTTTGGATAGGTGATGGGCAAATCTGTACTGAGCTGTATTGGTGTTCAAGGCTCATCTCTCCAACATCCCCTTTTCCCACAGTGCTTTGTCTTTTATTGCACATTCCAGCCAGCTCCACTGGACCTACAGCTCTTTGTCATATGTGACTGCAATGGCATCATGGTAGTCCTGACCACCAAAAATCATGTGCATTTAGATCTGGCAACTTGTCCTTGTTTACTGATGATGGGACCTGTTCATTCATCTCTTGTGAGATGTAAGCTGTCTGCTTGAAGGAGTGTTTTATGAGTAAAATGTCTCACAGGTCTTTGAGGAGATGAGAAATTAAGCTGAATTAAAACTTTTTATTGTTCTCCTCCTGCCTTTCTGTTCACTACAAACACTGTGCCCTCTTAAGAGTTAGGACAAAACTCTTTGGCCTTGGTAAGGGCAGCCACTAAGGCTGCCTTTCCAACTCCCTCCTCCCAAAGGAAGGGGTTATGAAAACTACAGGAGTGCATGGTACAGTGGAAAGCACAAAAGCATTTGACATAATCAATGCTGAAAAATTCCTTAACATCCTTGGGGGCTCAGTGTTCCTTGTGCAGCTAAGCCACTTGTATTGAGGTGTCTGAGTGGACCTGGGATAAAGACCATAGCCTCAATTAGCAAAGAAAGACTGAGATGTTTGTGGTCAGCAAGAAGCTCATCCTGGCAATGTGAAAGGGCATGAACACCAAATGACACCCAGAGATCCAGCAGCTGTGCAGGTTCCAAATTTTGTTTCATTTGTTGAACAAAACGACACAGAGATCACAGTAGATTGGATGTTGCCTTCCACTCTCACACTGAATGTTGTAAACAAGATCCATCCTGTTTGTATGCTCATGTTATATCAGTTTAGCATCTGACCATCTGCTGCTTAAGAACTTTTTCTCCCTTATTTGCCCTTGGACTGGGCTCTGAATATTTCACTATTCTCCTTTTCCATTTGAGATTATTGTAGTTGATGGATATTTCATAGTAAATAGCTCCTTTCAGGCTCACGTTATTTAGCATTTCAGCAAAATCTCTACACAAGCTGAGAAACGCTTCAGAAAGACTCACAGTGAATATCAAAGATGATTTATTTTCAGTCATGGATGTTGCTTCAATGGATAGCAGAGTAAATTTTGCTTTGTAATACATGCTAATGGCACATTTGCAACAAGAGGTGGGTGCTTTCAGCCTTTTAGCAAATGAAACCTCTACAACCATACAGGAAATTATAGGCTCCATTTGCAAGGTGGGTGCATGCTTGTTTTTGAAAAACACTCTTAGCTTTTTTTTTTTTTTTAACAGGCTGGCATTTGCCATGTGTACAAAAGACTTGAATACTCCAGTCAGGAAGATCAAAACATTCTGTGGGACCGACTGTTTCTTGGCAACAGGATGAAATGCTGCTGTGAGGTGTTCCACCCTGTGCAGAGCAGCCACTGTAATTGGGAGTGGTTGTGAAAATACCTGCACAGTCAGAGTGGTGTTATCTTTCCTGCATGTACTTTAGAGATTGGCCCCAGAGATAGGATCTACCTAGAGTGAGGGGAAGCAAAGCCTAAACCTTTGCTTTGGATTCAGGGGGAGAAATGTTTGAGCTTGAATCTCATACTCCCCAAGAGTTTTATTATGTGGGGTTTTTTGATTTTTCTACTCAAGCTTAAGGCATTAAGGATATTTTGACATTTTCTTTTTTTTTTTTTTTTTTCAATTGTGGTATATAACTTGTCAGAATGTCTTTCTGGAGGGAAAAAAAGGAAAGGTTCTTTTCTGTTTCTTTTTCCCAGGGGCCGTTTGTGTTGTATGTTTTTGTTCTGGACTTGCCTTCTAGTTCTCTGCAAATATATCTCCCCAACTTTTCTCTGCTTCCTGGCTAGAGGGAACATACAAAGTGGATCCCACATAGTAGTCAAACTGGGCCCAAATGAAGTATTTTGTTTTATTTTCGTACCAGTTTTATTTGTGCGTTTGTTATTTCTTTCTTTCTTTCTCTTGCCTTTCTTACCACATGATCCTGATACATGCATAAATTGGCCCAAACTCCTTCAGCAGTGCTTTTTTTCTGGCTCTGTGGGTTCCTGTTTCATGCCAGTGTCACTTGGTGGAGCCTGGCTGCCAGACCAGGTGGTTTGTAGCTGCCCTGTTGCCAGCGCTGCCAGCACTCCCAGCACAGCCCCTCCATGCCCTGCTGTGCAGGCAAATGTGTAGCTCGGCTTTTGGAGTAGCAGAATTAGAAACTGAGTGGACTGAAGTAGGAAATGTTTGCACACAGCTCTGGCAGTCAATGATTCTATTCAATCAATTTTATGGCTCTGACACCCTTATAAATACAAGCAGAGTTTCCATTCTTCTGTTTCTGCTCTGTTAGCAAGCAACAGTTTGAGAGGACTGGATCTGTGCTTGTAACATCAACTCAATAGTATTTTCTAGTATAAGGGCAGAAATCACAAAAGTTGGGATTAATATACTGAACATATAGATAGACTGATTGCTCTGGTGCTCCTGGAACAGAAATCTAAGTTTTCCTCTAAGATTATAAATGGCTCTGAAAGAGCATTGTGGCTCGCTGCTTCCATTGTCACTGCTTGGAGTACAGTGCAAGGGGAGCAAGGAACAAACTGATAAATCTTGTGTCTGAATAGCCTTGCCTTGTTTATGTCCCCAAGGGGATATACGGAATGTATGATTTTAAAAATATATTAATAGGGCAAGTGGTGAATATGAGTCCCAGTGGTTAATTTGTCAGCCTTCTCTGTTTGCTTAACCATTCCCTTGATGACAGCATTGGGTGCTCAGGACAAGCAGGCATCTAAGGAGTGTGCCAAATTGGAAAAGTCAGACTTCTAATCTCCAGGAGTCTGAAACAGAAAAGGATGTGGGATAACTTCTGTTTCTACTCTACAAAGGTGTTGAAGCAGCTGTTTCTCTGTGTAGCTATATGCAAGATATGTTTTTCTGCATTCAGAGCTGTTCTTGGTAATATTCTGACACTTGAACTTCCATACAGATCAGGTTATCCAGCTTCTTGAAGAGTATTCATGTACTTGGGTATATACTTAACTTTAAATGAGGCAAAGATAGCAGAAGCAGGCATTACTCACAGTGTCCTGTTTTGACTTCTTTTCCATCTTCTTTCATTTATCTCTTTCAAAAACTTGTGGAAATGTCAGACAGCCAGGTCCTTCTCGCAGCAGGCAACCTCTCAGACTTGGAACAGAATTCTTAACCCAGTTCTTGTTTTTCTAAATATGGCTTATTTCAGGGCTCATTTCACAGCAAGGTGTGCTGAAAACAGAGCTCTTCCTTTTTTGTTCATTGGTGACTGCACTTGATTTCATGTTCCTTCAGACCTTTTTGTGCTATCCTGATTACTCTGTTTTGCTCTCAGTTCTCCTATATTTTTCCCCTCTCTAGCTCCAGATGCTTTGACAAGATAGGATCAGAGTTGCTCAAGTGGATCATGGGACAAATATTGCAAAAAGAAGAGCTGCTCAGCCTGGGGTTTGACCTTGTGTCCTCTGAATCTGTCACATCCCCCTCACCCTGCCTGTACTACTTGTAACCCATGGAAACAGAGTGTTTGGGAGTCACAATGAAGAATTTCTGTTCTGTATTTGCCAAGCACTTCGGGGTGTTGTAAGGTCCGGCAGTGCTAACAAGTAGGCGCTGGTTCTGGAGGCAGAACTCATTAATTTTTTGGGGGTATGAAATAGGACGTGCTCTTTTGGAACAAGTAAATCCCAGTATTGGGCACTCCAACATGATGAATTCATGCATGAATTCACCTGCACTGAAATATTAAGAGGAGGAGCATGTTTGCCACTTTAGCCTCCTATGTAGCTTTACAAAAATGGAAAGTAAATAAGTAAATAAAAGAATTTCTTACCCTTAGAGTCTCGTATATAACTGAGGTTTAATGCACTCACAGAGTCAGTAGGAAACTGGAATTTCTATACTTTCCATGGAAAAAAAACCTATGTTGAGAAAGTCTCCACAGCTGAACTTAATTTATAAAACAGCTGTAATGTCATCTAGCTTCAGGGACGTTTTCTACCATGAGTAGCAGAAAGTGCCTGGACCAGACAGCAGGCTCAGAGTAAAAGGTCTCTGATTCTGCTCACTCACAGGTTACAGCTCCTGGTGTAGGGAGTTCCCAATCCAAGGGTAGTAATTTCTATTTAATAGCCCTTAACTTCTCTTCTCCACATCTAATTACATTTTGAGTCTATTTAGAATTCTGTTCTCCACAGCCTCCTGCAACATGTGGTTCTATAATTTAAGTAAGCTTTTACACCTGTAGTTACAGAATCACAGAATGGTTTGAGTTGAAAGGGTCCTTAAAGATCACCTTGTTCCAACCCCCTGCCATGGACAGTTTGATAATTTAATTTGATATCTCTTTGTTGCAACATTATGAGGATCTGACTAATATTTCTTCTCCATCTACCCATTATTTTATAATATGTCTACTATATTCCCACCTGTGATTCTTTTTTAACACCTTAAAAATCCTAATTAATTTAATCTCTCATCATATCATACCTTTGATCAGATTTTTCACATTTTTCTCTATTTATGTTGCATCTCTTTTGAAACAGAAGACCAGAACATGTATAGGAATCAAGACACAAAGATGTCCTTAATAAACACAGTAACATTTAATAGTTACTTTGCCATCTCTGTCTAATAATTTCAATAGTTCCATTTATTCAGAGATACAAAAAGAATATTTTCAGAGAACTATCTTCAGTGGCTCCAAAATGTCTTGCTTAGTAATGACAGGTGATTTCAAGCCTACAGTCATATTCAGGTAGTTAGGTCTGCTTATTCCTCATTCAGGTTCCTTCACCTTTACTCACACCGAATGTGATTTTATCTGTTCTGTTTCAAATGTAATTTCATCAGTGTTGCTAAATATCTTGAGATCCTCTGAAATCCACTTTCTCCATATGTCTGCTTTACTCCTTTAAAATATATTAATTTATTCCTAACTTAGTGAATTGCCAAAAATGCAGATCCTTTTAAAAGCTTACTAGCCTTTTAAATTTTTAACCTACAAGAGGCAACTGAAGGCTGGTGAAAAGCCAATTTTGTAAACAGAGTTGCTGCTCAAAAGCAGGTAAAACATCATCATACTTTCAAACCTATTCTTTTAAAATTCTGTCTTTTTGAAACATTAGGTGTCTTCTGAGCACATGTAAGGATTACTATATAAATCCAGTTGTGATGCTGTTTTCTAAATTTTAAATGCCATTGGTATTTAAAAACAAAAAAAAAGGTAAATACCAATTTATTTTAAATACCAATTTTAATACCAAGCTGGTTCTCAGCTTGACAAACAGTATGTGTCTAATGGTACAACCTTGGCTATCCAGCAAAGTTTTGCCCTGAAACATGAAACTTTTGGGTATTCATCAGAGTGTAAGCAGTCTTGCATGAACAGCTAAACTACTGTACTTACCAGAGCAGATATTTTTATTTTGAAAATGACAGTGGAGAAAGGTTGATGTGGCCAATGAGTAATGTGCTCTCGTAACATCTGGTTTTGCTTTTTGTACCAGATACAATACTGGATTTGGCCCTAATTTTGAGTTCAGCAGTTATTATTTTATTTTTTTTTTACCTGAAAGCATCCAAAGACAAATTTTAAAAGTATATACTTTAATGTAAATGAATGATAAAATGCATTTGCATTGGCTTTCTTTTAAAATTTTATTTTCCTTTTTATTTTAATTTTTTTAAGAACATGTATGCAATTCAGATTCAGTCACTGGATAATTGAGGTTGGATGGAACTTTTATATGAATGAAGTAAGATCGCTCTGCCCATTCCCTATTTTCAATGAGTGGGGAAAAAAATCACTTGGAGGTTAATGCTCCGAGTGATTTTTGGATATTTGGACATATCCAAATGCAGAAAGACTGAAATAAAAACCAGCCTGTGTTCCTTAGAGGATATGCTACAATGTGAATGCATTTTTCCTGGCTACAACAAAAGAAGACTAAATTTACGTGCCACACCCAGTCAAGAAATTTTGTTGAGTGTCTAAAATCGTATTATCTTAGAGTTCAAATGAGGAAAGAAGTGTCTGTTTCTTGTGTGCTACATATCTGCTCCTTTACCTCAACTCCAGAAATTCAAAATTCAAATGCTTGTTCCTATCCTATTCCTTGCTCCTTTTTGTTAAAGGGAAAGGAAACACAAAGTTGGCGATCAGCCTCATTCCACTAACACAACATAGAATGGCAAATATCATGTATCAATTGATAACTAAAGAATTTGCTGACACTGTATAGAGCATTAATGTTCAAAGAAAAAAAATCTGTGGATCGACACTTTCATAAAAACTATCCCTAATTGTTTACTCAAGGATTTTAGTTCTCTCACAATGTAAACGGGACTGAAAAGACGATCCTAGAAATGTAACATGATTTTAGCATAAAGCAGAACCAGCCTATTTGTAAGCAAGATAGTTTAAGACTGAAATGCCTCTTCTGATTTTAAATAGATGAAAAATGTAGTGAGAAGTGTCTTTGGAACCTTTTGGCTGCTTCAGGAAAATCTTTTCTGCATAAAGCTGGAGTGATTTTCTTGAGTACAAAGAAAATAATTTTCTGCTTTTTGCTGTTATGCATCAGCTCTAATTACTGCTGCCACATTGTAAACGAAAAGTCTTATTCAAAATGTAGTCAATGTGTGACATCTCACTAAACTTTGAAACTAAACTAATGAGGCAACTCCAGAAAAACATTCCACTTAGTGTAATAACATTTCAAAGAAAATTCTTTTAAGAACAGTACTTACAAATATACTCCTTCCTCTTACTAATTGCTTTAGAATAAAAAATTAACACCTTTGTAAATGTGTTATTAAATTAAAACCTTCAGTTTCGTCTGCAAGGGAATGTTAATTAAGGGGAAAGTAAAGCAAATTTAGAGGGAACATTTATAATTTCCCTGATTTTTACACTGTCTTTCTTTATTCACTCCTCTTCTCAGCCTGAGATTTCTTGAAGAAAATGATGCTTTGTGCACATCTTCCATCTACACGCATGTCATTAAGTGAGGATTAAACTTTAAACCTTCTGGCAGCCCACTGAAATGACTAGCCTTAGATGAAAAAAAACCCAGAAGTTCTCATCAAACATTTGATCCTAAACAATCTGATGCCAGATACTGTTCTCATGAGGAAAAAATTCAGGCGTGTTCCAAGTGGGCAGTCATCATTTGCTTACTCCCTGCGGCAACTGAGCAGTGATGGTCAGGATGTGCACAGCACAGGACAAGGCTCTGCTGGTTGCTGCCCGGGAAGCTCCTTCAGGAGTGCACAGCACATAGTCACATTTTGAAGGGAATGTCACAGCTGCCAAACTCTGCCTTCTGCTGCAAACAATACAGCCACATTCATGCCCCAGGTATGACATCTTTATTTCATTGCAAAAATGATGTCTGGCTGCAGAGCCTGGCTTCGAAAAGGAAGGAAGTGAACAGTTTTCAGTTTAACTTCCCTCCTGCATGTAGGGTGCACTCCAGCTCATCTGATTTTGTTATCTGCAGTGTAGAAATTTACCTCAGAGTTGGTGACCCCAGGCTCCCTTTAGATATGATGAAGGGCTATGGACACTTTTAAGCTGTCATTCATCCAGTCTGTTTTAGCTACTGCCTACAGTGACAAATGAATTATGGCCCTGATCTAACTATTTTTCTCATTTAGCAGTAAAGGGAGCTTGGAGTAAAAAGCTCAGATGTAGATTTCTTATGCATGTATCCCACTCTGCAGTGTCCTAATCGAACTACCTAAGGCTTTTTTCTACAAAGAGAACTGGCTAAAATCTTTTGTGACAATGATGTCCATCTAATTTCACAAACCTGTTTCTGTTAAATGAAGTCACTTTTTTATTGTTTGATATTGAAATTAAGCCTCTCAAGGTATTTTTATACACTTATTTGCAGTCTAAAGGATGTGGTTGTATATGTAAACAAAGAAGCTTTTCAAGAAAAGCCTTACAGTTAGCTCTCTTGTGCATTTTTTTTTTAATAATTAAGAGACAGTTTAAGCACAGTTATTCAATCAAAATTCAGAGTTGTTCCCAAAGCCTTCATGTTTAGCATTTGTATTCTGACCAACTCTGAGAATATATTTTAGAACTTAGTGAAATGTGCAAGCTTCCTTTTGGCTAGATTTTCTTGTTCTCAGTTTAAAGGTTAGCTGGAAGATTTGGAAGCACAATTTAGTCATCTCACAAAAGGAAAAAAGAGTGACTGTGACTGGAAGGGGTCCAGGATGTTTAAGAGATTATTTGATTAGAAGAGACATCTCTCCTGAGTGTTAATTGAGGTTTATAAGTTTCATGAACAAAGCAATAATCAAACATATGTCCAGAAACAACAACTAGCCCCTCTGCATCTGTCAGTGTGAGCTCTGTACAGTTTTATGGGTTTTCCCAATAGATGTGTTCTAGGAGAAGCTTTGAGAACAGCAGTGTCAAGAGTATGAAGCCTCGAGACTCACAGACTGACTGACTCAAGCTTTCAGTGGATCCTCATGAGCCCATGCAGACTGAGACCTGTACAACCCTTTATGCATCTAATAAGAATTAAAATGGAAAGCTTTGCTAGGCGTTATCCATTCAATACTTATCAGAGAAAATAATCCATGTCTTCCCAATTTTGCGAGTGTACTTCGGTATATTACATTTACAATGATGAAAATCTGTAATATACATTACAAACTTTGTTTGTAATATAACAAAAATTATTTTAAGCCCTCAATTTAACTAAAGATCCTTAGGGGTGCTTTCCTCTGGCATGCAGAGTGTGAACCACTTCCTACAACTGAGTCAGAATTTCACTCAGCAAATCATCACTATTGGGACTCAGTGTCCGTGATCTCAATATCTATACTCATGTCTTCCAGCACAAAAAAATTGAGGATTCTGCTTGTAAATTTATCATAGGGCAGTGGAAAGCACATGCAACTCTCAGTTCATCTGGGCTGTGAGATGAAAATATTCTCCTGATCTTTCTGTTTCCTTGTGATTGCTAGAGGTGCAATTTGACAAACCTGTTCACTTCTCCACAAACTGCAACATTAAATTTGTCTAACTGGGGAGAGCTGGAAGGAAGTGAGCTGGTTCCATCAGGAATTGCAACAGGATGAGGAGACTAATGGTACTTTTTCTACCTTCCTTCCCAGGTAACAGCAGAAATAGCTGATCTGGTTTTCTTAAATTTCACTAAATGCTTTCTCTCTGTGTCCCTCTGCTCTTCTTTGCCTGTACCTACTTTTCCTAAACTGAGGAGTTATCCATAGCTTAGTGGTGATGACTTAGTCACAACAACAGCAGCTCACTAATAGCTGTCACAGCATCCACCACTGATGATCACTTGGTCATCTCAAAGTCCATGGTGTTGAGGATGGGCTGAACTTGGGCTCTTCAGACTGACTATGTTCAAGTGGTTTCTCCAGAGGCAAGTGAAGGCTTTTACTGTCTCCATCAGTCTTTGGGAGAAAAATTCTTCTTGACCACAGATCTGGTATGTAATTTAGCACTTTGTGCAGGCAAGCCATATAACTTCTTTAATAATCTGTCTCCACTTATCTTCGTGGCTGAACACTCTGTGCTGACAAATTTTATAGCATATGATTGGGTAGATGGAAAAGCCTGTCATTTGTCTGTTAGCTTTTTTTTTCTTTTTAATTGAATGACATTTGAGCAGGTTGATGAGCCCGAAAGAAAAGACCATGCAGGTATTTTATAACAGGTATCTGTCATCTTCATGACAGGCAGATGCTAATTTATACTCCTTTTTTTGCATATGATATGTCAACATTTTTCATGAATGTCATAATCAATATCCAGTATTTAATTTTCTGCAACAGCTTTTTTGCCTGATATCCTTCAGTAAGAGTAATTTAGACACAAGATGCATGGGGTTTCTTCCTTCAGAAGTCAAGTCAGGACTGCATCATTTTTTTCCCAGAAGATTGAAATAAAATAGGAAAATCAAGATAGAAAAGGAAATAGAGTAGAAAAATTAAGATTAGAAGTGTCTTACAAGAGTCTGCTGACTTTCATAAGTAGTATGGTTAACTAAAACTGAGTATTGACTGTATGTTTTGTTCTTTGGCAGACGTAAATGAAACAATTGTGAAACAATTACAGGAATTGTTAAGGTAAGTCAGAAAATTTTTTGTTGTTGTTTTGCTTTTTTTTTTTTTTGGGTTGTTTTGGTAAAGAAGAATCCACTTTCTCACAAAAGAAAGCTGAGATGCTCAGTGTTCCTGTAATATTATGCATATATTTCAGATATTTTAATCCAGAAAACAGGGAGAGAGTTGATGTTCTGGCCAACAGCTGAAGCTGCATTTCAAAAGCTCTGAAACTTTCAGTTAAAAAAAAATAGTAAAGAAGGATGAAATAGAATTTTGTATTTTAAAGGACTTTTGAAGATCCTGAGAGGAATTTTTGATGTTTGGATTTAACTGTATCTGGTTTTAGATATACTTTGGATTTTCTTTGGGTGCCTGATACCTTTGACTCTACTGATAAGAAATGCCAGCATTAAACTTTTAGTTTGAGAGTGGATTTATTTGTTAACGTCTCAAAGAGGTATGTAACTCATGATTTCCACCAGTGGAAATCTCCAGGTTAATTCTGAAATGAGTCCAGTCTCTTTCACTGTTAGAAATGGAGGTAGCAGCTCCATGTCTCATCATCTATAGATTTACAGAGGGGACTTGGAGATGTAGTGAGCCTCTGAAAGTGCTGTAAGGAATTTGTGTTCACATAGTTCATGTTGTGCATGTAAAGGAAAGAAGTTATGATTGGAGATCCACTAAAATTGAAGAAGAAAGATCTAAGGTTGGGTCCCAACAATCTTTCATTTTACTACTGATAGATATCTTTGGTGAAGAAGGGCAAAAGGATAGAAAAATAAAAAATTAAAAAAAGAAGAAAAAAGACAGGAAATTGAAGGAGATTATTAAGGTGCTCCCCTGAGACTAGAAATGCAAAGGGCCAAGTGCAATCTAAAACATCTGGGGGAGGGGAAAGAGTTGGCTTTCAACGTGGTAGCTGAAGCAGTTGTATACATTGTCTTAAAGTAAAAACAGCAGATGCCAGGGGGAAAGCCTAGATTGGTGTTAATGTCGGTAAAAAGGAGGGGAGACCTGGAATGTACCCCTAACAGTTCAGGACACTGAACTCCCCTCCAGAAGATTTTTTTTTTTTGTGCTAATTATATATAACTGCATGGGTTGGAACAAGGGCTAGTGATGAGCTAGCGTGATGTATCTTCCATCAAGCTCTTCTGAAGTGAAAAGCAATCCCAGAAGGTTTAGAGCGTTGTTTTCTAAAGCAACATTGACTTTGGAGCTAATGGAGATCTTCCTTTGATGGCTATTTGGAGTTGGTGCAGCTGGCAGAAAAATTAACAGTAAAAGAGATTAAATTTATTTTGTCATTAAATTTAATGTTGTCAGATGATTTCCAAATTCTGAGGTAGACTTTGTGATTATAAAATGTAAAATGTGTATATTTGAGTCATAAACTAATCAGTAAGGGCTTTTTTTTTGTAATCTTTTCCCCAGAAATTTTCCTCATGGCTACATCTCCCTTTACCAGAATACATACAAGCAAAATCCATTGTTCTTTAAGTGTTGAAAAATGCTGAGGTTTTCAGTTAAAATGCAGATTTGAATTTGTATATATCTTTATTAACCTGACATTCCAATCACTGTTCAATGCAATTTCCAAGAGACTAAGAAACCTACTTTTCATAGGTAATTGTTTTGAATGGTTTTTCATATTGCATTTGCTGTTTTTCTTGGACACGTGAGCAACATTTTTATTGGCTCAAGCAGAGAACAGCTGGTTGATCCACAAAAAGCAAAGCCATGAATGAATTATTCTGCTTGTCCTAAATATATAAAATAAACTCATCTACTGCAGCAAATAACCCAGGAATTTTGTTTATTTTGCACATTTTAGAAAAGCTATTTTGTAGACAAAAAATAAAAGACTTTTAGGAAAGTTTTATTGCTTCTATCTGCTCCTTTCACCTGGCAGAGTCTTTGCTTGCTAAGAGCTGTAGTCATTTAGGTGAAGCATATGCATCTATTAGTCTCTTTCACCTCGCTGAGCTTTGGCTCACTAAAAGCCACAGTAATTTAGATAAAGAAAATTCTGATACATTTGAAAAGGAAGTACGACTTCACAGAATACTGCCTGCTGTGGATCATGGTCTTCGGTGACATGCTCTCTCTAGTCACTGAAAAGCAGGACCTTGAGACCTAGCTCTACAAATCCTTTATATTGTAAGGTGGTTACACCAAAAGTCATCTAATTTTTTTTTTTTTTTGTGGGTCAAGCATAGGTAATGGCAAACTAACTCTCAATGTTATATAATCTATTGCTGTGGAAAAATGAGAAATCTACTTTGTGGATGATTTTTTACCTCTCTTCTGTGTTGTCCTGGCAATTTTCTCTCCAGCAATACCAAGCAACTTCCATCTCCTCTAGAAGGATCTCATAGACTTACTATAATTAAGCTAACTTATTCCTTTGTTATTCCTTTCCTCCTTCCTGTTAACACTGAGCTGGGGTTTTGTTGGCACTCCATCTGCTTGAAAAACTGCTGGCAGAAGGGAATGTGGCCAAATATTTGCTGCTTTTTGTCCTGTTCCTGTCAGAACAGCTGCTGGTGATGACACACCTACCATGCGGCATTTGTTCATGGGAGATTTACTTCTAGGGAGTTCAGGTCTGTCTGGACATAGGGCAGGTGTGAGTTCTGCATGCACACGAGTAATCTCTCTCTTACATGGCAAATAGCATATAGGCAAGGGAGTCTTTGGAAGAGCTGATTTTGCGCTTCTCAATTCTCGGGGGATTTATGGACTGTGGAAATTCTAGGCATAGAAAGGTGACAAGTAAGGGGTCCCTAACGCAAATGTGGGAACCCAGCATTGCACAGCCTTGCAAATTTCCTTGAACTCCCAACGAGACTTGGATAGAAGACACTGGGTAGGGATTGAAATTCTTGTTTTGCAAGGGTTTCCTTAAAATTGGGCATCCTGATACCACAGGCATACTTTGTATGCTTAATGACCTTGAAGCACTAGCTTAGACAGAAGTTTACGTCTTGGGGCTGGCATGCATTTGGCTTGTTTTCTGCCACTGTGCAGAAGCCAAAAGCCATCTCATTTAATTGTCACAGGCTTTGTCTTGCTACATCCTGCCAAAACACAGTTTAAGATCCAACATGGCAAATCAGATGGCAATTGCACACAAATCAGCACACAAATCAGCGCACAAGGTAATATGTGAAGTAATGTGTAAAAATCCCTCCAAGTGAGAATACAGTTTCTGTGATACACACAAAATTCAGTGCTGTTTAAAAGTGGCCTTGTAAAAACTTTTCTACCGAATCAGGGCAAGGCCCATGAGCTGGTTGAACAGTTGATTGTGCTTCCATGACATGACCACTCCATGCTGCTTGCTTTCTCCCTGGTAAGGCATAAAGATGTCCACTCATTGGGTCTGCTGTTCCTAAAGAACTTTGTGTATCTGGGATGAGAAGACCAATTCCTCATAGCTGTTAGGAGAATCCTCAACACCAGTCTACTTACCCTGTTCTTTAAATTACCATAGCACTTTGAAAAGATCAGTTGAGACAGTGGAACTCATCCCTGCTTGCTCCCCTGTTTTCTCTGTCCCAGGGTTACTGAGCTCTTCTGTTGTGTTTTCCAGCTGCAGTGTGTTTACCCTAGAGGAACCAGTAAAAATAAGATTTAAAAATTCTATTTGATTTACTGTATTAATTACCAAAGACAATAAATAAGCAAGAATTTTGGGTTACACCAGACTAATGAGAGCTTTGATAGATATTTTTTTCCACATTACCTGTTCTCAAAATATCTGAACTGTCAGCCCTTCCCACAAAGGTGAAGCAGCATAAATTTTACTTCTACTTTTGATTATGTGCATCAGCTTTGACTGTTGGCATGGGAACTGCTAATTTTCACTAATTTCCTAAAAGTAAATTCCAGTTGCCCTCTTGTAAGTCTGTAAATTGTTTGGAGTTAAAATTACTGCTGTTCAGAAGATGGTGTGTAAGTTTTAACCATTCCACCTTTACACAGTCTTCAAAAAGTTTGTGCATTATTTTAAGAAGGGATGAGACAAAATAAATTGTAATAACAAGCAACTGGAGGAGAATATGATAAATCAGATTTTTTTATAAGTATTGTTATACTTTCTGAAGGAGAGCCAAGCTGCAATGATTGCATGTTTAGTCAATTTGTTCTTGCAAGAATCTGAGATCAAAGTTTATTCTCTCCCACAGTCATATCCTACAGAACATTTTGTCCTTTGGTAGAAAGAAAAAGCACTCTATTTTTTAAACCTTAGCTAAGTATCTGTTGTGGTTTGAAAGAAAAACGAGTGAGAGGCTCCAAGTCAGAAATACAATTTAATAAGAAGAAAGGTAAAAAGGTAAAAATAAAATAAAATAAATGCAATAACACGAAGGATCACTGACAGAGTCAGAATACAACCTGAGCAGGGTGGTGGAAGCAGTCCAGGTGAGGTGCTCTTCCTGAAGCAGTGATCGTGTAGAAAGGTCTGGTAGCTCTGGTCCTCTGGGAATCCAGTGGATAAGTGCCCTTGCACTGTCCCACATACCAGCTTATATCCAGGTGAGAATGCTTGGCTCCTCCCCCTGGGCAGAGCATCTCACAATGGGATGATGAGTGTGAAATGGGTCCTTGATGGCCCATTAACAGAGATAACTCCTGGAGGGAGTTACCTGTGACTCATGGGCCATTAGCAGAAGACACTCCAAAGGCCATTAGCAGAAGAGGCAGGGGGCTTGGGAAAACACTAGCCCACCTGGTTTCAACAGTTCATGAAGATGGTGATAGAATAAATACTTTGTGCACATCCTACACTGCAACCCAGGACAGTATCTCAGGAAAAATCTGACTACTCTGTAAATTTTCCTGATTTAAGATGACAGAGTAATTTTCTCATCTGTAGTTCAATTTGACTAGTTTGATTACCTGCTTTGAATATCCATTGTTTGATGGCTTAGACAAATTCACCATGCCTCTAACTTATGACCTTGCTTTCTGCTATTCTGCTATGAAAAAAAAAAAAAAAAAAAAAAAAAAAA
>VWZU01010323.1:37869-113051 GCA_013397095.1 Sterrhoptilus dennistouni
TTGTAGATAAGAAAAAAAAAAAAAAAAAAAAAAAAAAAAAAAAAAAAAGACTGTTTCTAGAACTTATGTAGTGGCTTGATTTATGCAATTTTTGTATTTGGTAATCTTTTAAAAAATCCTTATTTATTTTAATCTGTTTGATATTTACTTGACAAATTACAAAGGTGCTAGCAATCTCTTACAAACCATTTGCATGATGCTTGTCTCTACTTCCTAAAATAGTACCACACTTTTCATAGGTTGTCTCAATGACACAGAAGCATTCTTCTAGTTCAATGTTTCAATTGTGTAGTAATCCTTTAGCAAATTACAAAGAAATGTGTCTTTCCTGATTTCCCTCATTTCCTGGGAAATCTTCATGGTAAGATTTAGGTCTCCAGTTCTTCAGTATATTTTGCCATTCCAGGTTGGGCCTACTGCAGGCCTCTCCAGAAGGACATCCTAGGAATATGGTGGACATTGACTTAATCTTTGTGTAGTCTCTGTTCTGCAATTCAGCTTTAGCCACTTTCCTTTCTGAATCTTCATTATTTATTCCTTTCAGAGTCAAAAGACCATTTTCCCTAACCTAGGTTTTCTCTTCCAAAAGCATACTTCCTACTCCCAACATAAGCTTTTTGTCTAAACAATTTTCAAACTTCTCAAATATAATTTTACCAAACAAAATATTCAACTGTAAGAAATAAAACAAGCATTTTCTTTGTAAAGTGGTGGCATACGGATAGCTGTGGTGACCCATCCTTTGTTTGCAAAAGAACTGTTCTAGGGTAATAAATTATAGCAAAAGTACAACAAAACCTTGTAATGACCTCCACTCTCTTGGTTTTTTTATTGTCAAAATTTGCAAGTTAATAAACATATGGCATACATTTTGTCAGTGGAGAGATGCATATTAGGCTTTCAGCTCTCTCTTTCCTCCTCCCTCTGAGGACTGTGAAAAGCTTAAAGCTGTCACAGTGAAGTAGACTCTTGTAAAGAAGGATTTAGCTCAGAAGTACTTAAAGGTTAATGAATTTTACCCAGAGAGTGAGTAATCTATTGGACTAGCACTGGTAGTGTACTTGGCTCAGTAACTTGTGGAATGGTTAGATTAACTGAATGCCTACATTACAGCTACCTAAATACTCTCTTTATTCCTCCCAGCTTTCTCTCTTATATTTCCATCAAAACAATCTAGTTATATGCAGAAAATATGTATTAAAATAACCTTTGTATTTTATATTTTGTATATAAAGCACACTGAAGTTAATGTGAATCTTTCCATTTACTTCAGGGGACTTTACATTTAGCACTAGAGAGGTTTTTTGCCAATTGTCTTGTACCTTGTCATTTGTTCTGCTGAAATGATAGTCTGACTGGGAAATTGTAAGTCAGGAAGTTTTGCAAAAGAAAAAAGAGCAAATATACCCAAACCCTATCAAAGATCACACTGGAACTTTGTCATAATGGGATTCATGAAAACAGTATTTCTCAGACTGTACACAGCCTATCTTTTGAGATATTTAATGCAAAGTCCTGATTCCTTTTGTAAATTTCACACTGTTGTTAGAGCTTCCAGAAAACAGAAAATCTGTTCCATTTAAAATGATATCATGTTGATGTGTGTCGCATGGTTTTTCTGGTATTCTACAATTAGTCAGTGCAGCAGTCTTTCCTTTTTGTCATCATTTCCAGCTGATAAACTAATTTTTTTTTTCTAGCAGAAGTTCTTGCCTTAAATGCTGAAAGATAGTCTTTTATTTTGGTTGCTGCATTTTGTTATTTGCAATGCTACAGCCTGGCCTCCTCATTTCTTCCCATCCAACAAGCAAATCGTTCTCATCAATTGGACCTGTTAACTTCCAGTCACCAGAAACACCTTCCTACGTTTTGTCCCAACCCATGAAAATAGAATATTTAATCATTTCCATCAGTTACACCCAAGGAACTCTGTGAGTTACCTCTCTCATTTCTAAGGCCTTAATGACTAAGAGAAGCTTCCTCCCATCCCTCAGTTTTACCACCTGCTTTACAACAATTGTGCAAATCCCACTGCATTTAATTAAATAATTTCTCAAATACACCCATGGCTAAATAGCCTAATAAAATCCAATTTATGCACTCTTTCCAAATTTCCTCTAACCCCAAAAAGATTGTTATTACAGATACCAGGCTGATCTGGCATGCTCTAACTTATTTGAACATATATACACTATATGCTGAGAAAATCTCAGAGAATGAAGTGGTAGAGAGAGCCTGTCCCCTGTAAACCCTGGTGTCCAAGGTAACTGCCCTCACTCTGGTTGATAAAGGATTCATGAAGGAATTGTTATCTATGGAAAGCAATTGCAAAATTCATCTGGTACAGAACCAAATTATTTTTGAGGGATAAATCTTGCCTTTTTTTCTCATGAATGCAGAAAGATTGCTGCGTGGCAGAACTGTGTTCATATTGACCAAAGCAGGAATCATGTTTATTTTGATAAACAAAAAAAGGAATAGTAGATCAGACATGTAGAAGTTCAGCAGTGTCTGGAAGAAACCTGTGCAAAGAGGCAGGAAGTTTGCCCTGTCATCGTAGCCACAATAACAACCTTTAACTTACCCCCAGGGTTGTTTTTCCATTTAGTGTAATGTTTCTGGTATCCAGACTGGCTTGGGTGGGAGTAAGGAGTGTCTTCAAGTTACTTTACATTCCTTTGCATCCCACAGTTCATTCACTGCCATCAGTCTTTAATATCCACATACAGCAAAGAGTCTTGAGTGTTAAAATCAACTTTTTGTTCATTGCTAGGTTACTGAACCTAAACACTATGTGACTTTCCACATTAACAATACAGTACGCCACATGGAAAACTGTTAGCAATCACTTCTTTCTTAAGGAACAGAAGAACTACAAACTTACTTATACAATTGTTTAAAATTTTCTAATAAAAGTACTTCAAAATATTAAGTGCTACGCAACACACACACAAAAAAAGAGGGACATGGAGTCACCTCTACATACAATCTCACACCTGATCTATTAAATTAGTCATCATTTCTCAATAAAAGATGGTAAAAAATGTTATTTGACACTTTAAAATTCTAAACCTTTTGCTTATCAATTGCCTCTGCAGCCATTTTCAACAATTTAGCCCACAAGCTAAAGATTTTTGTATTTCCAGTTGAAAACACAGACATTCAAAAAACATGTACTTTTAACAACCTTTAGACATCTAACATGTGTTAAATGTTTACTGGAAGGCTGGAAAAAGGGGAAATCTCTCTGTCAATCACACCGTTAAAGAAAAGCATTTGTGCACATTCTGATGAAAAAAGCCAAATTACTTATAAAAGCACATGGAGATAAAATTTATCAGTGTTGTTTCCAAAAAGGGAATATAAATTTAGTTAAGTATTTTGGATGAGGAACAGTCAAATAAATCAAATGGCTGAGCAGAACTTTTTGCATTGTGTCTTGTTACATGCTCTCAACCTCCCAGCAAAAGAAATTATGGGAACTTTTTGGTTCAAAATAATGTACATCTTAGTCACTCCCAGATGCTCCTCTCCATTGTGCATGCCAGATAAGTCTTGACTCCTCCTGTATTTTCTCAGAAAAAAAAAATCAACAAATTCAGGGTTGTCCTCTGTTTCCAACTTTACAGCTCACATAGGCATTTTCTGTGGCATGGGCACATTTTTTGCTTTACATTGACAAAGACTTAGTGACCAAGGTCAATAAACACAGAAGAACTACACTATAAAGAAATGTCCTTAACGAGTGATGTCTTTGTGTATGTTGCTTTACTTTTGAGCTTCTACCTGTCACTACAATAATAACCTCTTTGTCAAGGACAGGTAAGGACAAGAAAAGAATGAATTGAAATCCCTGATGTTTGTCCATCACTATCTGCTTTTTGTTACATGATGAACAAGAAAAACATATAATTTAAAATGACATTTTAATAGAACTTTTATACTTTTTTAAATTAAGCCAATTTTTTCTCATTTTTTCATGCTTCCTTTACCTAATTTCTATTATTTTAGATCCCTTTTCCACATTTTCTCTCTCCAGCCTTTTTCATCTTCCCTATGCACCTCCATTTCCTTTTAAATAACAATGCTAAAGAGGTTCAAGCTTTAGTAGTTCAATAAAGATACCACCTCTGGCATCTTCCTGGCTTTATGCTGTCAAAATATTCCCCTGAAGTCTCCATCCAGTTTTGAAGGAATGGTACAGTCTGTCACACATCTTTTACTCTAATTTGTCATTTCTTCTAGTTTCCATCCACTTCCCCTGGTGTCAGTACTTTAATTTCCTGTGTACTTTACTGGCCTCTTCATGAGAAATTATATCTATGCATATTTTTCCTGCATTCAGTCTAGATATGCCTCTCTCAAATGACCCAATATAAGGTTTATCCTTGGAATCCAGCTGGGAAGAAGTGTCTTGACTGTGCCTCTCCTCCCATCTGACACAATTAGTTTTACTGAATAGGCACACATCAATTACAGGGTGGGATATCAAGGAAGAAGACTGTGGGATGAATATATTATTTTAGCAGGCCACGTTCACCCTCTGTGGCACTGTTCAAGACAAATCATGTGGAAAGGAACACGTAATCAGCACAACAGTGTTGAGGAGCTAAAGACATCAACTTGATTGTAGCATGTTCATCACAATGACAACTGAATCTAGAAAGGACTATAAGGAATCATTTTTTTTACTGATGAATGGAATATGTTTATGTTTATGCTATAAAAGAAAGGGTAAAGGGACATGGAAAATAGAGGGAGTGTGAGAGATATAAAATGAGGGGAGAATTCAGCCAGATAAGAAGAGTTGAAAGGCAGGAGTTGTTTAAATCTGCATGGGTGGAAAAGGATAATGAACTGAAAGTGGGGGAATGAAAGGCAAGGGAAAGGGGTGGAGTGAGATTATATCAGAGTTTTGATTGTCTTTTTTTTTGTTATACTTCATTAAAGAGTCAGTGAGATCCTGTGAAAAGGTGAGAAAAGCTTGATTTGAAAGTCAAATCTGTCATTTAGTTTGCCCGTCATGTAAGAACCAATTTCAAACAGAAGGACTAAAAAGTATTTCTTAAAACCAATGGAGGCCATTATTTGGGCTGTGATGTGACTGGATAACTAAAAGATATTTTGGACGCATCATGGTTAGTGCTTCTGGGGTTAAATAAAATTTTCTGCTTTTACATGATTTTCTTAGGTGATGCTGAATATGATGTACAGAAAACTGGAACCTGTATTTCCCAAAGGCCATCATGCAGCGAGGTATTAGGTAATCACCATTTAAATGAAAGCATATACTAGAAGTGGACTCTTTCACCTAATGATCTTAATGGAGGATATACCAATTTTGTAGATGTCATAATTTCTTAGAATGTTTCTTCTTCATTAAACTCAGTTCACTTTCTCATTTTCTTAAGTGAAAGATGAATTTAATATTTCACTTTAATTAGGCACTGGAATGATGTCATATTTCACTAGTTCAGCCTCCCACAGAAATGTGATTGCACACGCAGTGTTTTAAACACTTACTAATATTCTATGATACGTTTGAAACTTTTTTGTTAAAATTAGGGTACAAACACTCACATTTGATAATAATATTTTCAGAAATGGGAGATTTAACCATGAGCTTTGGTTACTGCATATTGCCCTACTAACAATAATAAACATTCTTTTAAAAAGGCAAAACCTCCATCCAGTTCAATCATTCCTTTAACTACGAATATTTTAGGCTGTTTTATTACTTTCATAATACTCATTCCTTGGAATCAAGTAGAGGATCTGAGGCCTATTTTTGACTTCTTTATATTCTTTACCTAAAAACTATAAGTTGTTATTTTCAGGTGGGTGGTAACTGGTAAAAAAGCAGGCAAATAGAACATAGAATTCTTCAGAGGATGAGGAATGTGAGAGTGTAATCTGGGCAAAACAAGAGATCATGGTTTGTCTTTTGCCTTGCTAGCGCCAGAAGGACGTGTTTTAGGATATCAGGGAACTCATATGGTATAAGCTGGAACGCTTAAGAGAATAAGGTGGCAATTTTCTGATTTTTTTTTCATGTTGTTATTACTTAGCAGAGGGTTTCACAAGAGGGAGTGTGCTCATTTGAGTAATTCTGCATATTGTTTCCTTTGCCATATAAAACTTATGTTAAAAACCTTTTGGTTTCAACCGGGGTAGAGATAATTTTCTTCCTAACAGCTGGTACAGTGCACTGGTTTTGATTTAGGATGAGAATAATGCTCATAACACACAAACGTTTTACTTGTTGCTAAATGGCACTTACCTTATGACAAGGACTTTTCAGCTTCCCAAGCTCTGCCAGTGAGCAGGTGCACAAGGAGCTGGGAGGGAACGCAGCCAGGACATCTGACCTGAACTGAGCAAAAGGACATTCCATAGCATAGAGCATCATGCTCAGTATGTAAAATGGGGGATTTAGGTCAGCAGCGGTCTATTGCTGCTCAGAGATGGGCTGGGCATCAGTAAGGAACTTGAATGTGGCATCACTTGTTTCTCTTAGGTTTTATTCCACTCTCTTTTTCCTTTTCATGGCTACACTACTACTGCAACCGCTACCAATTTTTTTTTTTTTAATAATTTTTATTATCTCAGCCTACAGGTTTTGCATTTTTCCAATTCTGTTCCCCATGCCACTGGCTGGGGCTGGGAGGACTGTGTGAGCAAGTGGCTGTATGAAACTTAATTTCTAGCTGGGGTTAAACCATGACAATTTTGTATTCAGACATTAACTTTTATGACCAGAAATCCCATAAAACCAGCTGTCTCTTGTAGTTTAAGCTTGTACTTAGAAGTGAAAAATGCTTGGCTCCTTTCACCTTGTTTACCCTCTACATCTGTAGATGCTTTGGATCAAGCACACTGCTGAAAAATAAATAATACTTGCTTTGCTCAAGCTGTTGATATTATCTCTCCAAGCATATCAGCCCTCTTTTTGCAAAAAAAGATTATGGAGGACTAGTGTCAGGTGTGCTATTCACCTCCAGAAAGTGTCTAGGTTGGTACTGGTTTTTATGTTGGAAAAGTTGTGGAAAAGTTGCTGCTAGGCCTTCATGTTTCTGCCCATATCTAGTTGCCCACTACCAGAGAAAAATGGTGAACTTTCCCATGCCTTGCTCCAAGAGTTTCTCTTGTAGAACTCCATTATCCTTATGTGTGAGGGGCTCCAAATAAAAAAGTACCCTTTGCTGTTTTTTCACTTACAAAAAAACTCCACTGTGAAGTTAGAGTTTTGGAAAATTAACTGGGGACATGAACTAGTTGCTACAGAAACCTCTCTGGCATAAAATAAGAAGTAAGCAGAGGGAGCACTGATGAGTGCGAATTTACAGAAGAATATTGAGTTTCATTGATTTGTGGCAATTGATACCATCACCGTCTTTTATTTATTAGTAAAATGTTTGAAAGGAGGTATCTCTTACTTTGCCCCCAGGACAAAAATACATAAACAATCACTACTTTTCAGTTATAGTGCATTAGTCATATTACCCTGGCTAATAAAAGAGGGGTTATTGTAATGAGCACTATGTGCAACAAACATAAGCAGTGTAGTCACTCTCTCCAATAATGTTACTCAGCGTTGCAGTCCCTCAGAAGCCGCAACACAATGTGCAGAGTTTTAACCTTGACTGACTGCTAGGTAGCCACCCAGCTGCTCTCTCACTCCCCTCCTCGACAGGACTGGTACAGAAAACAAAATGAAAGGCTTGTGGGTAAACACAAGGACAGAAAGATCGCCAATGACCATCCCAGACAAAAGAGACTTGCCTTGGGATTATTAAGAGTAGGATAGTGAAAAAAAACCCCAAAACTAAAAGCACCCCTCTATCTTTTTCCCCTTCTTCACAGGTACATCTCTCCTGATTCTTTTTGTATCTCCCCCCACCAGCAGGTCAGGGGAATCAGGAATGATGTGGTTGTCCTGGGTTGTAGTGTAGGATGTACACAAAGTATTTATTCTATCACCATCTTCACGAACTGTTGAAACCAAGTGGGGCAGTGCTCTAGTGTTGGGCTGTCTTCTGCTAATGGCCCATCAACACCCTGCCTTTGACTCACAGATAACTCCCTCCAGGAGTTGTCTCTGTTTAATGGGCCATCAAGGACCCACTTCACACTCATCATCCCATTGGGAGATGCTCTGCCCAGGGGGAGGAGCCAAGCATTCTCACCTGGATATAAGCTGGGATTTGGGACAGGACAAGCAGCCCTTACCTACTGGATTCCCAGAGGACCAGAGCTACCAGACCTTTCTACAGGATCACTGCTTCAGGAAGACCACCTCACCTGGACTGCTTCCACCGTCCTGCTCAGGTTGTATTCTGACTCTGTCAGTGGTCCTTTGTGTTATTGCATTTATTTTATTGTATTTTTACCTTTTTATCTTTCTTCTTATTAAATTGTATTTCTGACTTGGAGCCTCTCACTCGTTTTGCTTTCAAACCACAAAGTGGTCAGTCCATAACACTTTGCCATTCCTTCCTTATCACATGGACATGCTAGTCCAGTGAAGGGTTCCTCCCATGGGATACTGTCCTTCACAAACTGATCCACCATGGGCCCCTTCCACTGGCTGAAGTTCTTCAAGAGCTGCTCCAATGTGAGTTCTTCCCATGGGAAGAACTATGCATCAGGAAAAAGCTGCTCCAGCATGGGTGCCTTAGGGGCCAGAGTTCCTGCCAGGAGCTGAATCTGGCATGGGCTCTCCATGGTCTGCATCTTCTTTCAGGGCAAATCCACCTGTTCTATGCAGGGTTCTCCACGCACTGAACTGTAGGTATCTCCTTCAATCTGGTTCTCTGGGGGTCCAGGAGAACAAGGCAAACCATCATGGTCTTCTGCAAGAGATGCACAGGAATCTCTGCTCTGGCATTTCCTCTCTCTCCTTATTCACTGATCTTGATGTCCACAGAGCCTTTCCACTCACATGTTCTCAGCTGTGTCACAGTCTCAGTGCAGTGTTCTTTTGCCCTTTCTTAAACACATTATCACAGAGGTGCCACCAGCATCCCTGATGGGCTCATATTTGGCCAATGGCAGGTCCAGTTTGGAGCCAGTTGGAACTGTCTCTGTCTATGGTGGGGGCAGCTCCTGACATCTCACAGAGGCCACTCTTGCAGCAATGCCCTCCCAGTCAACTCCTTGACATATACATTACATACAAAATGTTGAGTTCTTAGCATCCTTCTGCAACATGAATTATCTGGCGTAGATGCTTTTCCTAAGGATGGCCTTATAATATAAGGCATAGAATCCAGATTTGACTCCTTTATAGCTGGCTGTTTCTGCTGAGCCCCTAAAAGGCTGAAACAGAGACAAAGTGGGATGCTTATCCCACATCCTGGCTTATGAAGCTGGGGGGTACAGCCGGGTTGCCCAACAAAAAAGAAGGTTTGTTAAATATTTCTACAAATATTCGGTGGCAAGCTAAATCCTTGGAGTTGAAAGCCTCTTTTCCCACTAAACAAGGCACTTAAGCCCAACTGAATCAGTTTTCTCTGTAATCTATCTTTGTCATTATCACCAGTTCTTATAAAGACATGATTTTTCCTCTTGTGTGGTGACTCTGCTTTGTGTCTAACACAGCTCATTCACTTCTTGTCTACTGTAGTTTCCATCTGTCAGTAGATGGTGGAACATAAAAGTAGACAGGGTGAGGATCAAAATGCTTTATCAAGTGGAAAGAACCAGAGCAGAAGAAGGTTAGTGAATACATGTGTCCTCTGTACTTTAATAAATCAGAAATGATGATCTATCATCCCCTGGTATTACAGTCACCTCTTAAAACCAGATTTAATAATATATCTTCACAGACACAGGTCTGTGGTTTTTTCTTTAAGAGAAACAACATCTTGTAATCTGATAGGTCATCTGTCATTATGAATGTGAGGGAGAACAGAATACAGAGTCACAGGATCATTTAAGTTGGAAAAGACCTTTGAGACCATCAGGTCCAACCTATGACTGAACACAACCATGTCAACAAGACCGTGGCACTAAGGGCCACAGCTAGTCTTTCCTTAAATACCTTCAGGGATGGTGACTCCACCACCTCCCTGGGAAGCCCATTTCAATGTCTAATCTGCTTTCTGTGAAGAAATTCCTCCTGATATCCAACTTAAACCTTCCCTGGTGCAGCTTGAGACTGTGTCCTATTGCCCTGTCCCTGGTTACCTACGAGAAGAGGCTGAGCCCCCTTCCTAGCTACACCCTACTTTCAGGCAGTTGCAGAGAGCAATGTTTCCCTGAGCTTCTTTTTCTTCATGCTAGAGAACCTCAGCTTCCTCAGCTGCTCTCCATACTTGTGCTCCTTAACCAGCTCCATTGACCTTCTCTGGTCATGCTCCAGCACCTCAATGTCATTACTGAATTGAGGGGCCCACAACTGGATACAGAACTTCAGGTGTGGCATCAAAAGTGCTGAACACAGTGGAAAAATCCTTTCCTAATTCTTACTGACCACACTATCGCTGATACGGCCCAGGATGTCATTTGCCTTCTTGGCCACCTGAGCACACTGCACACCTCTGGCACATACTCGTTGCTTTAAATGCTTGCTGAAAACAATATAAGTCCAATGCAAGGTAATAGTTCTCTGAAAAACCTGGTCTAGTGAAAGGTATCTCTGTCCATAGCAGGGGAGAGTGGAACTAGATGACCTTTAAGGTCCCTTCCAACCCATCCATTCTTATGATTCTATGGTTCCATTTTTAGTGCAGTCTTTTACTGCACATGACATATAACTGCAGAGTAGACTACATCCCATTGATTATATCCAGTGAATTTAGTTCATCACAGTTTAATGAATAGATCATAGCATGTCCTTCTACCTGGCACTGTCTAAAAAGAGAACTGGAGCTACTGTTGACCTTAAACATTGAAAGATGTTGTTGCAATTTACCCTGTTTTCTTCTTGTTTGGATGGAGAAAATGTATCGTCTGTTCCTAAATCAGAAAGAGAAGAAAATTACTGTGAAGTCCAGTGCATTTCATTGTTACATCTGAAGGTGTTCAGGGAAGTGTCGGGTTTTGCTGTTTAACTCCTACTTGCAGAAGCAATATGCTCAGTAGGACACAGAAACCCAGTGATGTCTGTTTTCTTGGTCTGCCTTTGCCATTTGTTAGGAACAGTAAGTGGGTCAGGAGTTAGGGGCTTTAGAAAGTGAAATCTTGTTTTTGACGCTTCCCTCTTTGCTTGCTGTGCTTAGGAATCTCTTGACATTGTACAATTCCTATCAGTTGGTGGGCTTTTTAAATCTAAATTTGCATTACACAGTATGTGGCATTCTTCATGAGAATAATATCTCTTATCTTCTGGAGATAGAAGGTCTGCATAATTGGGGGATTTTAGACACATGTGCCAGAATGCAGTTTTTATTACTTAAGAACCTCATGAAAAAGCAACTAATTGGCAATTGACTGCTTCTTTCCATATTAATTATTAAACTTCAGCAAATTATAAATAAGAGCATGGAGATTTGTTTTTCTGTAAGTAATAGACTGTGTGTACAACACCAAAAATCACAGTAAAATATTTCCCTAATAGTCTCAAGAACTAGTCATGGGCATTCTGCCTTCAGGAAACAATTAAGATTTTTTTTTTCCAGAGGGGATATCTGCTAAAACTGCTTTTCAAGACAAGTTAATCAGAGTGGGTAGGAATTAATTTTTTACCTCACCTTCAGATGCCTAGGGACATTTTTCACCTAGTGTGAAAAAGGAAATGTGCAGAGGCTTCTCTACAAAAAGCTAATATGGAAATTAAAAAAAAAAAGTTGTGTCCATTTGAAGGGTATAAAGGCGTTTAAGAAGCTGCTTGCATGTGAGGAAAGTAATTGCCTTCTTGAAGATTGTGTCCTGAGGTAAAACAAACAAAAAAAATTGTATTTTTTTATAAAGACCTCAGCAGCAGAGAAGGTATTTGGAAGTGTTTGTGAGGAGGAGGAAGGTCAGAGCCAGTATGCGTCTGGTGTCACCAGGGAACAAGATCATACATAATATAAGAGCTAAATAATGTTACATGGTGTGCATTAACTGTGGGCCCTTGGGACTGGAGTTTAGAAAATACTAGACTTCTATCAGACCACAGTATGGCTGTTTGGTGTCTTCTCCTCTCCTTTCTTCTCTTGCTATGAGGTATTGGTAAGTCCAAGGTTACCACTTCCTAGTCACGGAGTTGTATGTATGCACAGAAATTTGGGAGGTGAAGGGTAAACAGCGAAAGGATTTATTTATCTTGTTAGCTGAGTGCACTTTTAGATATTCAAGGAGAAAATTGTTATTTTCTTATGCCTGAACTCTATGCATAAAAGAAGGTGAAATCATAGGTAAAGGAAAGAATAACTTCCTCTTCCAGAGAGGCACTGAAGCGCTCTGTAGTTTTGTGATTAAATATCTGATGGAGAGGTTTGTATTAGATCGTAGCTATCTCACATGACTGAGCATAGGGAGTAAGGCCACATCTGTGTTTCATACATTTTAAGACACTTAAAGACATCTCCATGATCTGAGATTTGGAAGTAATTGAAGATGAAAGCAAGAATATATTTGACTCAGGAATTCATTAGTGTTATCTAGGCAGGTAGTAGATAGGACAGGTCCTGAAAATTTGGTCCTGTATGTTAGCAGCTCTTCAAGGGAGAAGAGGAATCACCTTGTGTCAGAGAGGCAGCCTTCCTAAGCTCCTGGCCTACAGATTGCATGTCACAGAATTTGTACTCAGAATTACCTTATCTACACTCCAGCTCATTGGGGTGGATCTGCGGAGTCCAGTTGACATACACAGTCATTCATTAGGTTTTACACTAGAA
Organism: Sterrhoptilus dennistouni; assembly: GCA_013397095.1. NCBI lineage: Eukaryota > Metazoa > Chordata > Aves > Passeriformes > Zosteropidae > Sterrhoptilus > Sterrhoptilus dennistouni. The sequence goes on from VWZU01010323.1 coordinate 50,694, forward strand.
CTCTAGTCAAGTCCTTGGTTATTTTTGGCACCCCTGACCCATACTTTAACTTAATTTTACCCAGAATATATCTACTGCATGCAAAGATTGTGAGCCAAGGGAGTAAAATGGGGATGGTTGGGAGTGTCACTTTAAAAGCACGTTTCTGATTCAAAATAAACTGCTGATGCACATGCACACAATAGAGATATTAAGTGCACAGTCTTGCTGTTCTAAAAGCTTCTTCTGAACTAATCTTTCCTTTTCAATGCAGACATACCAGAAAATGGCCTGACAACTGATACCACCAGTCAGAATATTTAAATATCAGTTATCACATAGGTGAGCTTTCCAACAGAAAGTCAAGAAATCTCTTTCCTGGACCACTGGGGTTTTAATCAGTTTTAACTGGAAGTTAAATTTCAATGACTGTAAGAAGGGTCTTCAGTGTGACTTTCTGGAGTTTTGTACATTTTAAGGTCAGAAAGAGCCATCTTTACTAACTCTGTAACATGGGCCTTAGATTTCACTGAGGGATCTTTGCACAGAGCCCCTTAAATATGGTTCATGCTGCAAATGTTCTTTTCTTATTTCCAGAACCCCCAGTGAAAGGCAAGATATTACTCTCAAAGGGACTCTACACCTGCCATTGATTACTCTTGTACCAAATGTATATCTTGCCTGCAAGGTCCAAAGTTTCTATTCACAACAAGAACATGGAGATTAGTAAACTTCAAGTATTTTTTATGTAATAAATGGAGGGACTTTAATGAAAATTATTTTTCTTTTTTTTCCCACATTTTTATATTTATTGCACATATTGTATGCATACAAGCAATTGTTTGTTTTATTAAATTCTATGTTGAATTTCCTTGAATTTTGAAATGAGATTTCAGGACAGAAGAGCATTACCTCACTATGCATTTTTCTCAAATATACATCAAAACAGATAGCAGGAAAGTCACTTCAAGGACTCCACCTGATGGATGGTGAAGATTCCAAGCTGTTAATATTGAATACACTGCTAAATAGTTTGGAAGCAGAAGTGCCTGGAAAAATTATTTTCTTTTATGGTGAAAGCCTAATGGCAATGTTAAGTTATCTTCAATTCAAGAGTCTGATCCACCATTCTGTGGGTTGCACAAGGACCTTTCTGAGTAGTTTCAAAAGGTATTGGAGTGAGTTCTGCAAAAACAGCCTTCCAGGTAAGTGTAGAGACACTCTATGGCCATTGTATCTCCCAGCAATTGCTGTAAAATAAAATTAAATATTCATACCCTGCTGATAGAGGCAGAACACAGTCAGTATTTCTCCTGAAATATCCATATCAGAAAACCTACCGAGCCTTCAGATAGTAGTTAGATATAAAATAACATTGAATTCACCCTTTTAGCCATAGATCACATTGACTCTTCCTGGATAAGCATGAATAAGCTTCCTGAACAAAGCAGTCTTTTTGATTATTGTCCAGAGATCTCAAGGATATTAATTTCTTTTTTGACCTACAGCTCTTCCATGTCAAAACACCTTACGCAGTCAGGTTGATTTGAATGCTCAAAATCCAGCAGTCTAAATGCACAAATGGCCACATTATTGAAAGTGTTTGGCCTGAATATCTATTTTAGAAAAATCTCCACAATATCTAATTGCTGGTTTTATCTCTCTTCCCTCTCATCTTCTAGTTGCAAATGATTTGTTCAGTGGTGCTTTGCATATTTTATTTCACGCTTGCAGTATCTCATATTTATGTTAATATATATCTGCACAAACAATTTAGTGGTAGAGGAAAAATATACAGCATAAAGATTTGCTTCTACTTAGACTTCTTAAAATATGTTCTGCATTGCTATCTGGACATAGAAAAAGGTTTACTTGAAATGTTGTTTGGTCATCACTCAGTTGACCATCCTTTCAGCCTGACACTGACAGGGTGTTTCTCACACTACCATTGCTGAAAACAGAAGTTTTTGCCTCAGATTTGATTTGTTGCTATGGGTCTAAACTGGATATCTTTAGGTCTTTAAAATTTCACCAGGAAAAGAGACAAATTGTGGTCCTGCTAAATGAGTTTCATGGCAGGCATGCCATAAAAAATAAAAATTAATCAAGCAGAAATTACAATAAATTTGGTGATTTATTTTTTTATCTTTTTAATTTTTTCCCGATTGGATTTTTTTTTTCCTTTATTTTGACTGTTATCTTTAAGGCTGTGGATTTATCAGATGGACAGATAGACTTTAGGTAACTGCCAGGAATGGCAATTATATAGGCATTTGCATTGGAGACTTCCCCTGTGGACCTGCTTTTATAGCAGCAGCTGATGTGAGCAGATGGAAATTAGAAGCCAGAGGGATACACTGAAAATCACACCGTGAGAAAACTCTGAAAAAGATGTAACCTGTCTGTTGGACTGTAAAATTGACCAGGGATGGCATGTGGCAGTCTGTCCTCAGCTGCCTAATTTATTCAGTCTGACTGACAATGCCATTCGATTGAGTAGATGTCCTTCATAAGTGTGTACTATTATAACAATTTTGGAGATGAGAAGTAGCATAGAAGAAGGAAATATTCCAGTAACAGCAAAAGCTTCTGTGCTTCTCCTAGTTCCAAGGTGATGAGGTCATATGGCAGCATATTCATGTATTTCTATAATTCAGAATGTTTGCATGTGGTTACACTGCTTCTGGGTGTGTGTATTATTATATATCCTGAAAGTAAAAGAGGTAACTTTTTTAGTTAATGATTTTTTAAATATTGTATCTGATGTGGTTGCTGTTGTCCTTCAGTCCTGTGTGCAAAAAGAAAACCTGACTGGTGCTTATACGAAGAATGTGCTGTTGCTGTGCTTGATCTTTCAAAACATTGGAGAATTCACAAAGTTCAGCAAGTTCCGTTTTTATGGTGCATGCAACTTATGCAAATGAAGTAGTAGTTTTCAGAAACACTAATCATAAAGTTTATCCAGATGAGTTCAGCGTAAAAAAAAAAAAAAAAAGAAAAAGCTAATCTCTTTCTTTGATGAACACTCCAAGGTGCTCTTCAAAAGTAATTTGTAGGTGAAAGAGAAAGAACTGGTGCTCACATAAGCAGGAGCAGCATGAAGTTTTTTTCTTTCTTGTTATGAAAGATAAGAATAGTCAGTCATTGCCAGCAATGGTACAGCTTGGTAACTTTTTGTAGGAGCTGGGAAGAAGTATCAAGTCAGTATGCAATATCTGCATACTGAAAAGTGCACTGTACACTTACTCATACATTTATGCCTCCTAGAACTTTTTGACAGCTTTAGAAAGATGTTAATTAATTTTGATTAAATAAGTCAAAACCAGATTTTAAAAAGAAATAAGTATCTTGCAGTTCTATTGTGCTTTTATTTGATAAGAATATTTTGATTTGTCAGCAATTTGTCCTAAGATCTGATCTAAACCTATTCTCTTTCAATTTGAACCCATTCCCCTTTGTCCTGTCACTACATGCTCTTATAAGTAGTCTTGCCTCATCATTCCTTTTCCTTTACTGTTCCTTTTCTGTATTGTGTATGATTTAGTTATTTCTGTATTTCCTTTTTCTTTTCAGTTTCCTTAATTTCAAATTTCAGATACCAGAGAAATTATGTCACCAATGATATGATGTGACCTTCTCCCCTTATATCTGTGTGAAGGTTCATTCCAAATTAATCAGAGAGAATTTATAAGTGAATTTAATTTAAAGACTTTTCTACCACTGTGATCTGTCACATTTCCACATCTAAGGTCAGGTTGTTCATTCACGTTTGACAAAGTCTGTGGCTCAAATATTTATTTACTACCCATGTTTCTTGACTCCTGCAGTGAAAATACTGTAGTCACATTTACTTTTGAGATTAATAGCTCTATTTTTCCTTCTATACTAGAGATTGTGGTGTTTATTTATTTTCTAATATGACAAGTGCCCATCTAAATGAGCAAGATGCTTCTAATAGATAACTTAACAAAATCAATATATTAAAAAAAAAAAAAAAGAAATTGCAAAACCACATCCCTTCAGGTCTGTTTGCTTCACAAGGCATTTTGACTTTAACTCACATAATTAACTCCCAGTCTCCCATGAGGCTGAGAATGAAGTGGGTGACTCAGAGCATGTCAATGAGATAACTAAAACTTTAATCTAGACTTCACCTACTTGAATATTGCCATTAACAGTTATGTCATTGTTACTGAGTGGTTACCTTTTGCTAATGGGTTAAGCTAGCTTTATAAATAAGATTTTGATATCTATAAACATCTGTTCAAAACAGTTTTCTTCTTCAATCCTGACAGTGATGCTCATGCTGTGCCAGAGAGATTGGAGGGAACATGTGGAAGCACAGTCAGGATATTTCAGTTCAGTATTTGTGTATATCAAGAGCACTGGAGATGCATGTGACAGCTAATTTTGTGATGAAGACTGTACAGAGCTGTGGGGGACACCTGCAAGGACTTACCTACACAGAAACCTTACCACTGCAACTGGTGTAGGAATTGGAATTAGTCAAAATTCCATGAGCTGGAATTATATGCCTAATTTCAGTCTGAACAGGGCTGTAACATCAGTGCTATTAGTATTCCCCATGCTAAGAGAAATTAATTAATTTTTATTCTTAAATCAAAATAATCTCAGCTCATATACTGATAGAGCTGTAAAATTGTCTCCATGGGAGCTTTCCCAGTGCTGAAAATGTTTCAGGTATCTGTTAAATACTAAAAATGTTCCAGTTTTCTGGAAATTACTTACTCTTTGTTCAGATGGTCTCATAATCTGTTCAAATACAAATAAGTCTTCCAGAGAAGTAAAAATACTAAAATATTTAAGACAAAAAGAATTGTGTCCAGGTGTGAAAATCTTCCTTTTCCTCTTTTTCTTAAGGAATGCTATTAATGAGAAATATGAGCCTCTGTCATAAAGGGTCAGGAAAAGTCCTCCAGGAAACTATCATTAGGTGCTGCAGTTTTAAGGGGAAGCACTGAGGACTTGAACGGGCTGGAAGTTGAACTTTGTGTATGGCTACTTTCTGCTCTGGGAACATTTTATTGGACTGTGCCACTTGCACTGCCAGGCAATTGCTCTTTTACTCCACTGATGGCAATCATGGCTAGTAAAAGATTAAAAGGCTACCTAATCTTCACACTCCCGCCAGTGGCAATCAACAGAGAAAGTCCCGAAAGGCGATGCAGGGTGTATGAGCTGAATAGGGAATGGTGTGCACTTTTCAGTGGTAACAGTGGTAAGCAGAAGAAAAAGGCACTCCACTTGGAGTGATATTAAACTGCGAGCTGCTGAAGAGTGCAGTGGTTTTGGGGTGCTGCTCCTGCTGACTGCTGGTAGAGTTGCTGAGGCTGCCCAAGCAGGAGCTGTCCTTGCCTTCAGGCAAAGCACCAATCTGCCAGGGGCTGTGGAGGGGCAGCCCAGGGAAGGGGGAGAGCAGAGGCAGCTGCAGCAGCCACAAAGAGGCAGTTTCTACCTGACCAGGTTTGAAACCACACTGGGGTCAGGGGTTTACTGCACCCTTTGCATTTGACTGAACCTGCTGTTGTCCTCCCAGTGAGCTGCTGAGCCCCATGCTGCCATGCTCTGCCTGCCGATCTGGCACATCTCCCTGTGGCAGTCCCCATGGGTGCAATTCTGCAGTGACTGTGGTGCACTGACAACTCCCCTACCTCACGGCCCAGCTGTGGCTTTGTCCTTTGGCAGGGCTATCTCAGCCCTGGGCAGACGCCTAGCTGGTTTTATTGCTGAAAGGGACAATGGAGCATCCAGGGTAGGAGCACGAGATGGCTTTGTAAAAGTGCAGTGAAGGCTCTAGACTAATTCTGCAGGACCTCACAAAAAGTAAATGTTTCCATCTGATTTACTATTATATAATGGTAGTAAAACATGTGCTTGCAACCCCTGGCTCTATAAAATTTATCAACCCTGAAGCCATGTAGACCTTGCAATGTATTTGTCCACTTAGCAGCAGCAGTTGATGTAGGTGTTTTCTTCCAGCATGAGAGCAAAGGTTGTTGATGATCTTTCTACGACACTCTCATATTAATCCCTGCAGGAGACATGGTGAAAGTTGTCTTTAAAACAACAGTATAATTCAAAGTATATTTCCAGGGCAGAAGAAGTGCCAGTGCTGCCAAGCAAGTGGTGGGGTGTATGTAGTAGAATGCAACTTCTGTACAAGGTAGCAAAAACCAGAAGGCTAAAATAAAATAAAAATAAATATCAAATACCCATTACCCATCAAACTTGCCAGACAGAGTTTGTACTGTTTTCATATAAGTGTTTTATCTTGTATTTATTGTGCAGGGTGCCTTTTGAAGTAAATGAATTCAGGCACTCTCTGTCTCTCTATCCCATGGGAAAAATATTTACTGATGTGCATGACCTTGTCAGAATTCATGGTGCTAGTGCAGGCAGCTGGGCTGTAACCATAATTCTCTCCAGAGAAGGCAGAGGAGTTCAAGTGTTTGGGGTGACAGATAGCGCCATAGTGACTTTTCCTTCAGGAATAAGGAGCGGCAGCATTGTGTCCTTTACTCAGCCCTAACACTTTTGTTTTAGGTTAAAGATGATGTCATTTAGAGCTTCCTATTGCCAGTGTTCCGTTCCCTGAATTATTGCTATACTTGCATGACAGTATCTTAACCCATTGCTAACATCTGATCTTATTCTTCTCTTCAACAGCTGTTTTAAGAGTAACAAAGGTTTTCTTCTGAGGGTTAGAGCTTGCTCGAAGCCTTACAACAGTTTCTTTTTCTATGAAACAGAAAGCAATATGTTCTGTAGCAATGCTCCTTTTTGTACTTGAGAGTTTCCTTCTGAGTTCCCAGTTGGTCTAAGAAAACATGGTAAGAGCTGTTCTAGAAGCCATCTTCTATTTATGCTGTATAGAGTTTCAAAGTCCTCTTCTGCCCTCTGTTTTTCTACAAAGGACTCAGACCTTCAAAAGATGGGGTAGCCAAGTAATTACTTTAAGTTTCATAAAAAATTAAAGCAATTAAATTAAGTTGTAATTCCTCAAAATTATAATACATTTTCTCAGTTGTATTACTGCAGGAATGATGATTTCCACCAAAAAGCTGAATTAGTAACCAAAATAGAAATCTGTGTGTGATGAACATACTAATTTTTTTACCAGTTGCAGCAGGGTAGCTGTTTCCTCTACATTCCCAAGGAACACTTCCTTATGGAGATCTTTCAGGACCCAGATTTTGAGACTGAGTTAAGACGTGGGATTACCATTACTCTGCTTTTGAAGTAATATGGAAGGCATATAACCTGTTCCCTCAAGGACCATCTGTTTTATAGCAATGCATTTTCCTAGATGCTATGGTGGGCTGGAGTGTTTCTGACAGTTCCAGTGAAGAGATGGAAGCACATGATGGAGTCTAGGCAGATCCAAAACCTTCTGTGATAATATCATATTGCCTTCACACCACATCCAGCCTATTTCCAGTCTTAAACACATTAGTTGTCTCATCCCTTCCCAATCCAGGAGAGCAGTTAAGCATATGCTTAAGTCAAATTGCTGCCAGTCTGATTTAAGTAGCACTTAAACCAAGCACATTCTTAAATGCTTATATGGCTGTGGAGGGATTGAAACATTTGCTTAATGTTCAGTGCATGCTAGTGTGCTTTCCTGGATGAGAACTCTAAAAATGGAAGGGGGCTAAAGCTATTCTATTTCATTGTACTAGTGTTCCTTCAAATATGCTGATGGTTGTTAGAACAGGATAGCTTAGTTCAGACTGAGTTTAATAGGATTTTCTCCAACGTATCAACTTTTTCAAGTTAATAAATATTTAAGGACAGGAAATTCCATTGCTGAGGTGAATTTTGTAGGGTGAGATAAAGCACAGTCACTGTAGATGAAAGAACAGAAAAAAGCAGTTCATTTCAAAACAGTGTGATTTTTAAGAAAATTTTATCTTGGACAGTCAACAAGGTCTGAATAATATGATATAAAGGGATAACACAAGAAATTCACTTGTACCTTCAGCAGTAATTGAAGACTATGTTTTTCATCAAGAAAATATGAAATAAGGAAATTTCAGTCCTGTTTTGACTGAGAAAGTTCAATAATATGTTAATCAGTCATTTCCACATAAGTTTTCATAACATAGAATCATAGAACCAAAGAATGCATTGGTTTGGTCTGGTCTGATTTGGTTTGGTTTTGAAGGGACCCTAAAGATCACCTAGTTCCAATCTCCCTGGACACCTTTCACTGGAACACCTTCCTAGGAGGCCCATCCAACTTGGCCTTTAACACTTCCAGAGCCGGAGCATCCACAACTTCTTTTCCGGGCAACCTGTTCCTGTGCTTCACCACCCTCAAACTAAAGAACTTCTTCCTAACATCTACTCTAAACCTGATCTTTCAGACCTGGGCACATACACACAAAACTGTATTATTTGTATTGTATTTGTATTGTATATTATATAATTATATATTATGCCTATTATATAGTAGACATAATATATATGATAAATATATAACATGTATGATATTTGTATTATCTAATAAAACTATATTATTCACTTTGGACCCTCTGATAATATCTTCTCAAAATGTATTCAAGCATTGTTACCTAAAAAGTTAAACTTTAAGTACTTTTCATCATTACCTAAAAAGTTATATTTCAAATACTTTTTTTTTTTTNTTTTAAAATCTTTTTTTTTTTTTTTTTTATAAAAAGCTCTCTCTTCAGCTATTGTGGTCCTCCTAGAATGTCTTATTTTTCCCTAAGGCTTTATCTCAGGATTATAGTTAAGCTTTGTAAATAGGATAAACAAAATTAATTCCCAGACCTTGACTTTATAGCAATGTATTTCTTGTAAAGGATAAAAACACTCCTGAATAAATTCAGCTTCGGAGAAGTGGGAGTCTGACAGATTTAAACAAACTTAGTGGGAGCAGTTGGAGTGCTGAGTGCTAGAGACCTCATCCAGAGGAAAAAAATTCTGGGCTAAAGAGGAATGTCATTAATTTCAGCAGGGAGAAACACAAAATGAGAAGAGCACTGTCATTTACCAGTGCTGCTTGGGAACCAGTTGATGATGACTCTAGTGCAAACGACCTGGATAGATAATGGGTGCCAAATTCAAAATGAGGCAGCAGGGAGCATTTCTGTGATCAAAACAAGCTTTGCGTCATTTATTATCTGGAAAAAAACCCCAACTGTGTACATGCAGTCATTTGTAAATATTTTTTCTTAAGTGCCTGACTGAGTTGTACACAACACTGAGTGTGTGAAATTAGCACTACGGTTCAGAATAATAAGTATTATTAAGTAGGACTTAGTAGAGCAGGTTGATATGGCACAAAAATTCACACAGCATTTTCATGCAGTGGAGATATTGGATTACCGTATGTAGATCAGATGCTACTCAACATTTTTTTTCTCCCCTAGACTAAAGGACCCTTTCCATTGATGGTCTAGAAGAATGATGAAACCAAAATGAATTTTTAAGATGACACTGACATTACTACATTGGCAAATGAACAGTGTGGAAGGGTCATATAGTCCTCTTGATCACTCGCTAGTTTTGGTCCTTTTTAGTATTAGAGTTCTTGTTGCAGTTTAAAGCAAATACATATGCCTGGAAAAAAGATATTAATTCCACAACTTAAAAAAATTGGTGCTTTGTCTCAGTATCAGTGACTTTGAAAAGAAGAATAGCCTAAAAATAGGCAAATAAAAAGCACAAACCTTGAATAGGTTATTAGGTTGCGGGGATCCGCTGTCGAGCGGCTGACAGCCCAAGTGCTGCTGGCACTTGTCAGCCCTGACACCTCCGCAACACAGGGGTCCTGAAGTCAACCTGGCAGGACCACAGCTATAGGGTGAGTGTGGAATAAGAGACGGGACTCTGAGAGTTCCAACAGCAGAGGGTTTTATTCCCCTGAGCCGGTTCTCCGGAGAGACCCCGAAACTCAGGTTGCACCGGCTTTTAAACGGGGTTGATACAATAGGGGGTGGGTAAAACAAGGACCAATAATATGCGAACAGGGAGTGGCTCCATAAACGTCAATCAACTTAACAACTAATCATATAATAAGGGGAGGGGAGCTCCTGACCCCATCCAATCACTCCCAGCCAAGTGTCGAGGGTTCTGGAAAGAGGGGAGAGGCTTGGAAGTGATGGACAGAGCCAGGAGTTATGTAACTTATGATTGACAACTAACGACTTTGGGGTAAACAACTTAGGAATGTACCAACTGAGGTAAAGAGGGGGGAGAACTGGGGAAAACCATCACACAATAGGAATAATTATAACTTTATAACCATGAATCCCAACAATAAGGAGAACCTTCAGAAACCGCCTTGCGCACCTCCACATTAGGGAAACACAAGTAAGATACAAATTGCTATGTCAAAAATGGAGGTGGGAGTCCAAGTTGATTTCATTCAGAGTGAGACATTATAAAGTTATTAGAAGTTTTTTTATAAAATGTAGAGTTCCACAGTTTTTAAAGGGAAAGTAAATACTACAGTTAGGGAATTTATTAAACAATTGGAGAACACTTCCATGAAATAATTAAATACTTAAACAAACTTAAACTTTAAAATTAAATACTTCCTTGAGATACTCCTCATCTTTTGATTACTGTTGTTAAGTGAAGACAGATATGAATACAATAAAAGGTGCTGGTTTTGAGCAGTGTCTCTACCTAGAAATTGCCCTGCTGATGTAAAAATTTTATTGCTATGGGAAGATAAGAGAAGATTGACAGCACTGTTTGCAAACACAGTCAAGGGACATGAAGCTGAGGTACAGAAAACTCCATATATCATTTAATTGTTCTTTAGTCTTGTGTGTTGGAAAAGTACAACATTTATGATTAACTAATATAGGCCTGTGATAGACTTATAGACACTCTGCAGAATATGCTTAAGATTCCTGCCCTGCTGTGGGAAAGATCAAAGCACAGTAGTAACCTGTGCTTGTGTAAATCTCAGATATACAGGCAAAACCAGCAGGTTCAGTGATCCTCCAGCATGGACTGAGATCCACAGTGTCTGCATTCCCTCTTATGTGCCTCTGTCCAGATGCTGTTTTGGGGATGCCTCCATAACAAAGTAACAAAAATAAAATTACCCTTCTTCTGTGGTTTTTGTTCCTGCTGTTCCTGCTGCCTACCTGTGCAATCTCATACAATTGCCTCTCCAAAATGCGTTTTTTCTATGCTCTGAATATAATAGAGAAAGTGCTTTACAATGTTCAGCTCTGCTAGATTCTCCTCTCTAGCTATTTTCTCATCAGGAAAGGGTTCTTTAGTCTAGGGGATAAAAAAAAAAATAGAAGCAATGAAACTGGAGCCAGACAAATTCAAAAGGTTGAAAAAACTCCCATTTTTAACAGCTAGATGGACTAGATCAATGGTAAAAGCAAAAAAGAAAAGTCAAGAAACATAATAGGATCCCATTTCTCATTTCTCTGTTCAAGACTGGGTGTATGTCAAAACCTGTGCTTTAGTCAATGGCATCTAATTTTTATTAAGCACCCATAACTGAGCTACAGAAGGGTGACTTGGTGGAAATAATTTATGACATCCAGAGATTCAGAATAAATTATTTTATATAATAATATTTTATTTATAATATGGTCATTATTTTACAGTCAGAGTGAGCATTGAACAGTATAAATCTATTATTTCAGCTGCCTGTTAATATCCCACCATGTCTCTGCAACTGAGATAACTTTCAATGATCTACTGATCAATCATCAAAGTAGTGTTCCTCAAGCATTCTTATAAGTAGTAGAAAGGCCTCCAAGTTATGTTTTTCATCACAGGACTCCAAATTTCTACCAAACAGAAAATATCAACATTTGTCTACAGTAATAATAATTGAAAAAACTAACCATACAAAATCTTATTCTTATTAAGAAGCTGAAACATAATTTCTCCATAATTATAATATCCTTTCAGTAACAATAGGAATGAAAAATAAATAAATATAAATAAATAAATAGTATCAAAAACCCAAACCAAAACAAAACGAACAAGCAAAAAGACATATTGTCCTGTAGTACTTAAAATTCCTGTTTTAAGTACCTTTACCAGCTTTTGCATTTTCAATTGCACCAACCCTTTTATGTCATAACCTTTTCCGTAAGTATATGGGTTCACATTTCCTTGAGGGATTGATGGCCTTGATGTCTTTAGTACCAAAATGGCTCTAACTTAGCTTAAAGAGAATCCTTGCCAATACTTTGTGATCACACCCTTTTTTTTTATCCTTCAAATTTCAAAGGATTTGATTAGCTCACACTTGTCATATCCTCACATCAATCTGACTGATTTATTTTCTGACACTAGACAAGCATGCTTTTAGACATGCTTGTATGACAAACATGCTTATCATATCATAATTAAAATTTCCATTGACCTCATAAACAATTGCAAAAGAAATCCATAAAATGATTATTGGAAGGAAAGATTTTTACTTTTTAAGTTCAAAGAGGAATTACAAATGAGAATTCCACAGGGTAATCTCTTGCATGTGGTACCTTGGTATTTATACTGGAATCATACTCAACAGATTGTGAAACTGAAATGGAAGTCCCATTTTGTGACTTCATATATGAGGAAATGTCTTCAGTACTTTCTTTTGTAATCTCAAGTTTCACAGAAATCTTTCAAAGCTAGATCCTAGTCTGGGCTATGGACATTTGTAATGAAAAGCATTTTGAATCTTTTTGTTCAGAAATATTGAAAATTAATTTCGGATCATAAAAATACCTTAAATTATGAAAAATCTTTTATTTTAGTTGCTATTTAAGACTGGGTGAAATAGGTACTATTGTGGTAGCAATGATTTTTTTGGTATTGACTGTTTGAAATCTCTTATTTGGAGGCATTCTAAACTTCCACATTTGAACCTATAATTCTTTCATGGACAAAATTAAAACCTGGATAGTGCTTTTGGCAACATGATAAAAAAATCACTTATTTTATCATAATCGAGTTACAATACCACTTTTTAAATCAAATTCATGCTGAAAGATCTTTTATTTTACACTGCTGCTTCTCTAATGATATCTCTAAGTCATCTGTGTTCTTTATATCCTCTCTTCCCTATAGCTGGAATTCTTATTCTCCCTTCAGTTTATTTTTCCTGAGCTGAGATATCCGGCGTAGAAAAACCCAGATGTCAACAGATGTATGTGATCATATTCCTGTAGTTGCAGTAAAAGATTAGGTATTATTTTCTTAGTGACGATTTGGAAAGGTCAAAATTTTGGATGTGGAGTAAAATACTTCCATTATAACTACAGTTGTTTGAGTGAATGACTAATACAAAGTCTATGACATATAATATATGTCATATACAAAGTATATGACATATAATTTGGCTGTCTTTGTTTATTTACTCCCACTGGGGCCTAAGAGGATTTTTTGGGTTGAATGGTTTCATTACACCGATTTGAGACCTACCCAGCTTCTTCTTTGGCAGTAAGCAGTACTCTCTTCTGCACCTTCAGAAATAAATTTATAGAATCATAGAATTATTTGAGTTAAAAAGGATTTTAAAGATCATATAGTTCCAACCCCCTGCTATGGGCAGGGACACCTTTTACTAGATCAAATTGCTCAGAGCCCCACCCAACGTCCCCTTGAGCACTTCTAGGGATGGGGCACCCACAACTTCTCTGGGCAACCTGTTCCAGTGCCTCACCACTCTCACAGGAAAGAAACACCTTCTTAACTTCTAATCTAAAATTTTCAGTTTAACGATATTCCCACTTATCCTATCACTCCATGCCCCCCCCAAAAAGCCCCTCTGCAGTTCTCTCGTACGCCTCTTTTAGGTACTAGAAGGTGCTCTAAGATTCTCCCTGTAGCCTTCTCTTCTCCAGGCTGAATAAACCAAATTCTCTCAGCCTGTCTGCATAGGAGAGGTGATCCAGCTCTCTGAACATATTTGTCATCCCCTCTGGACTTTCTCCAACAGGTTCATGTCCTTGTGTTGGGAACCCAGAGCTGGACACAGCAAGAGCAGAGTAGGGGTGCAGAATCCCCTCCCTTGCCCTGCTGGCCATGCTGCTTTTGAGGCAGCCCAGGATACAACTGGTTTTCTGGGCTTTGAGGGCACACTGATTGTCATGTTGAGCTTCTCATCCAGAAACACCCTCAAGTCCTTCTCCTCAGGGCTGCTTGCAGTCTGTTTTCTATGCAGCCTGCACTTGTGCAGCTACATCTCTTAATCAACATACCTAATCTAAATTTTAGGTCAGTCTGAAACACTCACATCACTAAAAACAAGCATTAACAGGCTTTTAACACAGGGATATTTCTGGAGTTCTCAGCAAACAGGTTGGGTTTCCTTCAGTATTTGCCTCTAGCAGGTCTACCTATTTGTTTCATAACAAATAAAACCTTATACAAGGTTAACTGATTGTGTGGTCACACACTGCTCTGAAATTGGTTTTGAGCCTGGGCCTATAATTGCTGATATGCAGTGCTTGCCTATTTAATAAACAAAAAAGTGTGAAAAGCAATCATCCCTTCCTTATTTTTTTGTCTGGAAAACTGTTCTTAAAAGTAAGTGTTAGTCTCATCCTCACACTCCTGCAGCTTTGAAGCTTTGAAACCACTTAATGTCCAGCAGATTAGTTTGCACATCCTAATACCTCCTACAGCTAGGAAATTTGGTCTTTCCATTAATGTGTTATTTAATATATTTCTGTGCAAACTGCACTCATTCCATGAGTGGTTGTTGTCCCAGTGGACACATGGCAGAAAGACTGCCATCTTCAATAATGCTGTTTGAATCGAGAGTTTAAAGAGTTTTTCTAATAACAGGCATAAGATATAAAACATTCTTTAGCTTTTTGCACTGTTTAAAGCATGAGGCCTGAGCTCTGTATGCTGCTGAGGGCTTGTGCATGTTTTGTTTTGAGCAGCTGGAACTACTCAGAGTGCATCAAGTTAAAGACATACACAATTCTTCTCAGGATCCAACCCCTGAGAGGGCTCCTGACATCTTATAACCTTCTAGCTTGATTACTCTCCACCCTGCAGAGCACCTGTGGGATTTGCACACTTTTCTAAGTGTTCCACATAGACATTTCCTATTGATGCTTGCTCCTTGCCTTTCTGTAATGAAATATGCTGTTGAGTTCAGACAGGGAGGGAGATTTCAGTGTTGACATGGTTGGGAAGTCTTGAGACTTGCCATCTGCTACTCTGGTAGCTTTGAAATAATAATAGAAATTTTTAGGGGTGAAAAGATATTAATTTATAATGGCAAACTGATGTCAGAGGTGGTAGACTCCACCAGACACAGAAAAGCTGTAATGAAGGGATTATTTTACTCTATTACATAGACAAAGTATTTTAATGCATTATCAGGGGTCAAGGGTTCAAAACGTGTTCTGAGATCCTGAGGGCAAGGATCTGAAACAGGCAAGCTGAAATTTCATTAGAACATAAAGGTGCTGTGTCAAGTGAAACTAAAGACCACCTAGCTCACTGATTCCAACAGTGGCCTGATGTGCATGCCCATTTCAGAAGCTGAACATCTCCTTTTGAGTCTTTTCTTGACATGGTTGGTGGTTTTCTCATAATCTAGGTAAAATTCTTTAACCCTAATTAAGGTAATAGTCAGAAGTTGTCAAAGACAGAATTTATGTTGTAGGTCTAAGAGAATAAGCAGTGACCGGATCAGAAGAAGAGCAAAAGGAGAAGTTTAGGAACAAAAGGCAGGTGGAAAGAAAAGTAAAAAATAGCTCAAATCTTATTAATTTTTCCCACTCACTCAAGATCCTGTCAGTCCTTTTGTCTCAGCTCACCTTGGGAGAGCTCTTCCTCCATTGTCATAGAACTCAGGATCCCAGGCCTTTGGCTTCTCCCATTTTCAAAGCTACTTCTTAATTTTTTTCAAAGCTATAAGATATTTTCTGTGGAAATTCACAAATTTATTTGTACACACATACATGCACACAGAGAACCATAGAAGTGGGAAAAAAGCAAAATCATCTGGTAGATCTGGACAAAATTGTTTAACCATGGCTCTGTAACCTCTTACAGAGAAAACTGTGAATTTAGTCTCAACATTTTTATTTACAAATTATTAAAATTCTAATAGAGCAAGTATCTCTACCCTCTTTAGTGACAGGTCCTCATGATTTAAAAATAGTTCAAAAGAAAAATGTTGTCAGCAATTGAATCCTTTTCCATTTTTTAATAATTTAATTTTCAAATGGCTAGAGGGTTGCTATAGATCTAAAGATCTCATTCCTGAAAATGACTCCTGTATGAGTAAATATAA
The DNA here is from genome assembly GCA_013397095.1 of Sterrhoptilus dennistouni. Classification (NCBI taxonomy): domain Eukaryota; kingdom Metazoa; phylum Chordata; class Aves; order Passeriformes; family Zosteropidae; genus Sterrhoptilus; species Sterrhoptilus dennistouni. The sequence goes on from VWZU01010323.1 coordinate 66,955, forward strand.
CTCTACAAGATATTAGTTCAGAGATTTTTAATTTTTTAAAAAAGGAAGAAATTTTAAAAGTAAGTGTTAGTCTCATTAAATCACAATCTTAAAACAGGATATGTGAGCACTCTGGCTATAGTCTATGCACATCTAATTAATTCTCCTGACATTAATTATAGAATCATGAGATTTATTAATTTTTTTTTCTACACAGGAAAATCACCATATCTGCATAGGACAAATAAGTTTCAGGGATAGTTCTGACTAGGCCAACAAGCATCTATTAAGAGAAACACACCTCATCTCACCTTCCATAAATATTGTGAAGCTTTATTTTTTTCAATATGTAGAAAATACAAAAATGTTCTAAAGACATTACCTGAGGAAAAACCCTAAAGAAATTAATCATGTTGCCCCTGGCTCATGATTTAAATGATGTGTACGAAGATGTACAAAGTCCCTCATTGAAAAATGTTGATAAACAGAAATAATGAATCTCTGTTAACAAAGTGAATGTTGCATCACACATGTTAAATGATGAAGCAATTACAGATTGTTTAATGATGCAGAAATACAAGGGAGTATAGGCAATCTTGCTCAGGCAGCTTTAATTTTATAATTTCTTAATGTCTGAGCACTTGATTTTGTAACCTTAAAATCTGTTTCCCTCCTATGCCTTTTTTTTCATATGTATGGAAAAAAGACCTTTATCATACAGACTTGTGCCATGATTCAAAATTAATGACAATTTGTGATGCAGTTTATAACATTATAAGAAATAAAAGCTGGTTAGCATCAGAAATAAAATATGGCCTAGAAAAGTCATTATACAAAGCAGATCAGAGTTTTAACAAATATTATAGATATTGTTCATCAAATAAGATGTGTCTCTAGAGGCAAATTAATAAATGTCCTGATGAACATACAGTGTCTTTCTCATATTTCCTTCTCTCATTTGGCAATAGGTAAGTAAGAACTGAGATTTAGTTTGGTCTTTCAGCAGACTCCAGCTATTTCCCATGCATCACTATTACTTGTGGCAGCACTGACTTGATGGAACTCACCTTTAAGAAAAAAAGCCTGCTCCAGAGTCTGTTTTCTCATGACCCCATTTTTACAAAAATTTATTTCTTCATAGCTCTCAAAAACCTGTTTGTTTTTTTTTCTTCACAAAGGTAGAAATTTCAGCTACCAAACTGCAATAGCCCCTTGAGTGCAGCATGATCCACCTGCCAGTCAATCAGTATAATGATATGTCACTGTAACCCAGCAGTTGATACAGCCTTGATGGAACATCCACAGGCAAACAGCATGCATTCCTCCTAATGTTAAAGGTCTGAATGCAACACAGAGAAGCATTTGAAATTAGAGTGTTTTCCACCTGCTAGGAAAAGCTGGATGGGTGGAGAGATGGGTTAGGTAGACATCATTGAGGATGTCTGCTTTGTTAAGGGGCATCCTTCTCTCCCAGGCTTTGAGAGCAATATATCTTGACTCAAATTAAAGTAAGAGTGTGTTTCTCTGCTGTAAGCACACTGTCCTTCATTTTAATTACAGACTCTAACAAGACAAGCTTGTTGATGCAAAACAGGAGAAAAAAATCAAGCAGCCAAAAAATTTCAATATCTTAATGGGGACCCCTGCAGTTCCAGTTCAAGACATTTGTACAGCAAAAGCTGAGTCATGAGCTCAGGATCATGCCCTTGCACAACAGTAAGGTTCAAATATAACTGATGGATCATAAAAATTATATTTCCCTACTGCTGTTTCCCTTTCACTCTGCTTAACATAACTTTATCCCAGGGATGTGGCCTGAATATGTCCTTCACAATGCCTGCTTGCAAAGTGTAAATGCCTACTTGTGAATATGTAGGGTAGAATGGAGGTTCTTTGGGGCAAGAGAAGTGAATTTATTAGAATTATGCTACAGCATGAGCAATTGACTTAGGGAGGAGTAGAGAAGTCTGATTTGGGATATAGGAAATAGATAAAGGAAAAAATTCACTGATTCTTTAGGAATTGTTTACTACAGTTGTTAAACAATACATTTTCCCTGTGTATTTCCCTGTACACATGCAAACATAAAATATTTTAAATCGGTACTTTTGCTGATTATTTCCTGAAATACATGTGCATAACAATCTGGTTTAAATTACCCCACATGGATGATGGGTAGAATCTTTCATTAATTATAGGAATATTTAATTTTCAGTTTTATGGAGGTCTGTATTTAGCTTCCCTGCTTCTCTCTGGTGAGATCCCATCAGAAATCCTGGATCCAGCTCTGGCATCTACAGTGCAAGAAAAGCATGGATCTCTGGAGTGATCAGAGGGCAGGAGCATATGACATACATCATATGACAACAGGCTCAAAGAGGTGGGGGTTTTCAGCCTGGAGAAGAGAAAGCTTTAGGGAGATTTTAGGGCAACTTTCAGTAGTTAAGAGAGCTTATTAAAATGATGAGGAAAAGCATCTTATCAGGACCTGTTGTGACTAGACAAGGGGCCACAGTTTTAAACTACAAGAGTGTAGCTATAAGGGATATAATCAGACATTTTCAGCTGGTTGCTACTGCCTTTTCTCATCAGGTTAATATATCTGAAAAATGGTTCTCTTGTTCAACTTACAGAGCCTTGGGTGTAATTTAAATGCCTAGTTCCAGTCTATAGTCTGTTTGCCTGATGAGTCTACAGAAGGTGTATCTGAAGACAGAGAGGGAAAAAAATATATTTATAGTACATATATATATATACACATATCCACATGGACAGTGCAATGGAATTGACAAATCCTCTTTTTGGATTGTGGACATTCTACTTATGACCAAGATACAGGACCAACTGGCTCAGAAAGTCTACATCACATCTCAGAGTCTACTTAGAAAGTTTTATCCCTGTCTGGAGAAAGCAAATTCTTTCATTTCAAAATTATATGTCAGGGAATGAGTGCCTTCATGTGGCACCACAGTAGGAAATGCAATAGTGCCTGACAAAAGCTACAGGATAGTACTTGTATAGACAGGGAGACAAAAAATCAGCTTCACAGGAAAATGAAAGGACCAGTCCCTGAGAAAGAACTAAAGTGCTTTTGCAGAAGGTTGTAAAAATCCTGCAAACTAATGCTTGGAAAGCAGAGGGTTCTCTGAAGAACTCTGAAAGTCAAAGTTCTCCTGTTCCATGTTGTAGTTGTTTGTAACAATTAAAACTAACAATAATATATCACAAAAACTTAGGGAACAATATTTATTGCTGTTCTACATAGTTATATTTCCAGAAGGCCAATCCTGGTATATCTTGCTGCTGTAAAAATGCAACTGTCATTTTATTATCCCTGTTACAGAACATCCTTCATTATTTATAGAGATTGTGTTTGCAAAGACAAATGACTTCTGTTCTTTCCAGAAGCAATAACAAAGTGATAACACTTTTCGTTAACAACCAATTTCCTCTCTACCCCCTGAGCTTGCTGCGTGCTCATCTAATCTTGGGGTTTCATAGACAATTTGACAGACTACACTGTTATATTTATTACCTGTCATAGGTTAAGGATGGTTTTCTGTCCACTTCCATTTTCCACTCTAATTATGGTAGTAATAAAGTATTTCTTGAAATTAATTCTGTTGAGTGTTTTGGGTGTAATTTTTTTAAGCATATACATAAATACTTATGTTAGTATGTGGACTGTTTTAGTAGAATGTATCATCTCCTGAGAGATCACAACGATCATGCTTTGAAAACCAGTGATATGGGGCTAATCCTTAAACTGTTGTCTTTATCAGACAAACATTCAGAGGAGTTCTTTGATGTATATTACACAATGATTATTCATAATATAAAGCATTATTTCTTAATGACTTTGCGTAACTTAGACATTAATGCTATGAAGCTGATTTTCAAGCTTTCAAGTACTCATTCTCTGATAATGTTTCCTACTTATGAGCCTCACGGAGGAGCTTCTGTACAGTATTCCAATAATCTCTATAAAAACGACAGCAAAATTTATCAGCCTACTGTGGAAACAAGCAGAAAAATCATGCAAAGAATCCGAGGATATACTGAGCAAAATTAACAGTGAGAAACATTATTTCCTTTCTTGGGAAAGGCAAGTGGAAGCTGAAAGAAAGAATTCTAAACAAACACAGACTTGGAGGTTTTCTAAGGTTTACTTCATCTTGTTCTTTAAAATAAAATGCCCATTTCTAGATCAGGAGCCTTGTTTATTCTTTGAGCCACTGCTAAGTGCATGAAGGATTGCATTATTCAGTGATAGGAAAGTAAATATTAATTTGCACAAAGGCTATATTTTAGGCAAGGCATCAGCAGAGCAGAACAAGTTGAATTTTACAGTAATTAGAAAGCATAGCAAGTATACAGTGATGAAATATGATTTTTTCAGTGGACTTCAGAAAAAAGCTCATCAACAATGTACAACAAAGCCAGTCTTGACAGCCATGCTTGACAGTAAATCTAATGAATGGGAATTGGATCATAAGGCTGGATTTGGCTTTAGCTCTGTTATGACTTTGCTGTGTACATGATAGGGAAGAGAACATGAATAATGAGTTTTTATCCAGTTTTCATCTTTGATTGCAGAACTCAGAATAAACGATAGCATCTCTAGTTGTATTCTGTTGTATCGGTATAAAATTATTGTCAGTTTAGACATGAAGACAATGACTGTAAATCTAATAACTATTTTTTCGTTGTCAATGAGTAGCTGGTGTGTTTGATGGAATCTGCTTGGAAATCAGTTCCCTTCTTTTCCTATTTAGGTGTGATGGACACACCCAACCCTCATTTAAATGCTGTTCTAGCAATAGAAATGGACTGAACAGTGATATTGATTTGTTCCGTATTTTGCTTTGGAATTTTCAAACCTGCCTGCATAATCTAAAATACAGTCCACATAACTGCTGAAGAATGAGCAGCAGTTAAGCAACAATTCTTAATTTCAGATGTTCTGAGCTAAGATCTGTACAGCATCTTATCAAATTGGCAAGATTATTTTACAGAAGTCTATGTTTTTCAGTAATGTCAAAGGTAGCGATAATTAAAACTGATATGTTTATGTCCTTAAGTCATTGGTCTGATCCTAAACCACAAAAACACTGTGCAGTCCTAAACACATAAGATTAGACTCATCAGACTGAGAAAAGAGTTTTGGTGTTGTTATTCAGGCCCTACTGTGTCTCTACAGCATTTTACCAGGGACTGTGGGTGTATCAGGTTGGGTCAGTGGTTGTACAAGATCCCTCAAGTACATGGCACTGAGAGATGTGTGTGGCTCACTGAATCTCTCCTCATCATAAGAGTGCTACTGCTACATGTCAGAGATCAAAGCAAAGGCAAGTTGAAAGAGCACAGCAATCCTTACACTTCCCATTTTCAAGAGTTTAAGGATATCCTTGTCTTCTACTCCAGGGCAAAAAGCTCCCATTGAGAAATCTCCATGTCCTTTTTTCCCTTGCTCATGTATTAAGATCTTCTGTAGGTGGACAGTGTAAGTACCCAAGGTTCCACAATTGTGACAAGCAAGTAATAGCATATATTACTATTAACACAATAGTAATAGTGTTAACACAATAAATGTTTGAAGTATTGAACCAGATCAGAATGGTTTTTTTTAAGTTCTAGGAGCTTGTCTAAAAATATTCCATTATTTTCCCCATGGAGTGTTTGACTTAAAATCAGAGGAAAAAAGGAAATTAAAATTCGGTGTAGAAGAAACATTCTGACAATAGAGGGCCTACAAGACATGCTGTTTGTTTCTTATAAGTGATGGTGAAAAGGCATCATTTTATGATTCTCAGCCTTGAATTTAGCTTGTATTTTAAGAATCTAACCATCTACTTCTAAACAAATGGGAAAAGAAAACCAAACTAGATTAAAAAGCCCAAACAAAAAACAGAAAAAAACAACCAACCAACCAAACAAGAATCACAACCCCCCCCAAAAAAAAAAAAAAAAAAAAAATCAACAAAAAACCCCAAAACAAACAAAAAATCCTGCAAAAACTGCCAAAGATTTATAGTGAAGGAAGGCACAGTAGACTCTCAAGACTACTCTTCTGCCAAATTTTCTAAACAAGAAACTACAAAGGATTTTTAGAAATTAAGGTGTTAGAATAATGGATTGAGACTTTAAAAATGCAGAGGAGACAATTCAATTACTGAAGCCTCAGAAACCATTAAACAAATATGTCAATCTTATTCCACGAGGAAAAAGGGGATTCCTTTTAAATTTCAATAGACTCCTTTGGGGTTTAATTGCAAGTCATCTCACCTCGAATACAATGAAAGTTTATTTTGAAAATGTTCCTACTATTCAGTAATTTTGGACTATTCACTTAAGACGTCCTGGAACATTGCACAGTAATTTCCAACATTTAAAAATTATGACCTGCAGCTATTTTAAAACCAGTTTTGTTAAGATCTTATTTTCCTTTTTATACTTGACATAACTGGAGGCAAAAATGTAATTGAATACTATGTATCTTTGTGGGGGAAAGAGGGTGTGTGTGACTAGGGGGTTAAATAAAGGTTATGCTGTACCAGCTTCACTCCTGCAAGAAATTGTGGGTTTTTCTAATGAGTGCTCAGCATGGTCTAGTGAGAATTTTCGATTCCTAACCACTTACACTGCACTTTGTGGCCAGAACAAACCTCGCAGACTAGAGTGTAGAAAAGATAATTGCTGAAAAAACCCACAATATATATTAGAAACAAAAGCTTCTCCCTCTTTCCCAGCTGCTCATCATATGTACCAGGCTATAGCAAACCAAAGCCCTGCCTTTCTCCAATATTCCAAAACAATTTGTGAGTCTCAATTTAACAGAAATGTACAGGCTGAGGTTTTACAGCTATCTCTACTTTTGTATTTTCAGTGCTCCATATAACACTTCTGTGTGTCACAGCTATAGTACAGTTAGGATGAAAACAGCTTTCATCATGCAGAAATTTAGCATCTCTATTTGGGGCTGATGTAAGTTTTTCTCATTACAAACTCAACTTTATTTTTTCATTCTTTACGCTATAATTTCTTGTTTAGACAGTTTGAAACTGAACACTTAGCATGCTATTGACTGCACTTAGGACTGCTAGAGTGAAGCTTTATTCTCTGCATAGTCAACCATTAAGGTTTACAGGAATTACAGTCATGATTTTTAATATGCTTTTGACCCAGTTCTACCTAAAAATTTTAGGGCTGCTTTGGTATGAGCAGAGATCATGACTGCCCACCAGATTTGTCTTCATTTGTCAAAATATCTCATCTCAGACAAACTAATTAAACTCTAATTTAAACACCCTGTGTCATTCTCCTTTTCCTCAAAACAAGTTCCTCAGTCAGTTGAGTCCTGACGAATTTCATTATGTCCATGGGAGATCACAGATGGGAACTGTTCTTGTACTTCCAAGGTGGTTTTTGTCTTCTGCGTTTGTCCCTGGAATACAAGAACAAGTTTTACTTAATTGAGAAGACTAGAATGCTTACTTTGTGTTGGGAAACATCTTGAGTCTTTGCTCTAGAAACTATCTTGGTTATTTGTGACAATTGCTGCCTTCATCCTCCAATAGTCCATTGCTCTGCACTTAGGATTATTCATGGAACAGAGATGCTATCCCTTGAAAACAAGAGAAAATTTAACCTCTAATTTATAAAATTAATAATACTTGGATATTAATCCAATATCTTCATAGAAATGATAAATCAGTTTTAGGAATATAGATGACTTAATAAAACAAATACTTGCTTCTTAGTCTTTTAACACATAGATAATAAATAACTTTGTATTTAATATACCATTTATAGTGACACATTTAAAAGTGTAGTTTGTAGGATGTCAGCAAGAATTTGAGATTACTGGGTTTTCTCGTCATGTTTCATGAACGTGTTTTCTCTCACACCCTATGCACAGAGACAGACCTAACTTCTTGAACCCCTTCCAAATATTCCTCTTTCTGTTGTCTGCTCTTTGGCATCTATCAGCTCATAGTCCCAAAGTACTGTCATTCTTGGAGACACCTTGACCACATATTATGTAAAGCTCTAGGATTCCCAAAGTGTTCTTTTCTACAAGTTGTGGAAAGGAAAAAAAAAAAAGAAATTCTATGTAACCATGTTTCCTGCTCATTGATGCTTTCGTCCATCTAACTTTCAGAGGCTGGTAAGCAGCAAGAGCTGATTCTGCACTCTGTTTATTTGTATTAGTTTTTTAATATCTTTTTGTTACCCTTCTCATCCGTAGCATTGCCTTAAAGGATCATTTCAGTACATATTCAGAAGTTGCACTTCAGATTTACAATGGGGACAATGAATATGGCTGTTTCTTCATATAAGCTAAGTAATCTGCCATAAAAGAAGACAAATAAATCAATAAATAAATTAAAAATCATAGTTTGTGCAAAAATACGTTATTTTTGCAAAGTACACTTCCTGTGTGAAAAAACTGCTCTTTTTCCCGACCCCTTATCTATATTGGATAGCTAATTAACATGCAAGGCACAGATTCTTGTAATAAAAGAACATGTAACATTTTGATATACCACATGAAAGAAAAACCAGCTGTAATCCTAGGATCCACTATCACAGACTGAGCTGAAATATGTCATGCCTCATTTAAACATTTTGATTTCTATGTGAAAAAAAAATTAAAAGGTCTCTTGTCTCTTTATTTTTAACAATGAGCTATGTTTTAGTAAAATATAGTATTATCTGTCAATATGCAAGTGCTCATAAGATAGGGTTTAACAATTCTTCTGCCAATTTAATCTATATTTTTCATTTAATATATAAACATATTTATGTTTTAATTTCAAGGTTCCAGGCATGATCAAAAAGTTAAGCATATAGACAAATTTATTCCCTTCCCTTCCCTTCCCTTCCCTTCCCATTTTGAACTTTATTCCAGCATTGTCTGCCTCACTTGAAGGCATATCACCAGCATTTCTTCGAAGGACTGTATGTAGTTTAATATCTGAAGGTTAGATAACACACAGTGGACCCTTTCATCTCATAAGCCAACTCCTAAACCAATATTATCATCATTCTGCTCTTATATTTGTAGATTTTCACTAGCTTGGATGTGTAGGGGACAAACTTTAAAACAGTCACTAAATGCAGTTTGTTCATTGTTCTTCAAATTCTCATGCCTATTTTGATAAAAGGCATGAATATTATAAAATTTAATAAGGTCAAAATGGCACCTTCATTAACATAACACTACCCATCTGATTTGACACACAGACATCTTTTTCACTGGATTTTTTGAGTGTTTTTTTTTTTAAGTATCAAACACAAAACACCTCTTCCTCCATTAAGCAGTCAGCAGTAATAGAATATGTGTTTTGTTTTTTAAGTGATTCTGCTATAAAAACAAAGATCCATGTGGGAAATCCTGTTAAAGTCACCTTGCCTTAGATTGTATAATGCACTTAACTAACTTGGAATTAAAAATAAAAACAACCCTGTGAGGCCTAGACTTTAGTTGTTTGCCTAATTTGGAAGAGATTGTTGAACAGCTCTGAAATGACTCTATCATTACTCTCAGGACAAAATTTGCTCAATGAACTGATTAGCAAGAGAACAGAGCAGAGGTAGAAAGGTGCAGAACAGGGATGAGGGAGACTATTTTTGCAGCCTCGCTCTTATGTAAGGAAAATATTTCAGTGTTTGTGCCAGTTTAGTTCTCATGGAACAAAGAACAGAATAAGTTCTACTCACTCTATAATATCTTCTGTGCTATTTGCCAAGTTTCCTTTTTAAAGCACCTCAAATAAAACATGATTACCAATATTATTATAAAAGAATGAATGCACACTTCTGCTGACACTGTACTTTGATCCATGGGTCTCCAAGTGATGGATGAGATACCTCTCCAGTTTCCTCAAAACTGCATGTCTCCTAGATGGTCAGAGCACTGATAGGAATCCACACATAAAGGTTTAACAAAACAATGCTTTTAGGTTCTTTGCCTGATACGTACATAGATCAGTCTTGTTAATGTGAACCACTCTTACTCTTTGAATATGTATTATTAAGGCCAGAAATTAACATAACCTTACATAGTTCTTTTAAAGTCACCAACCAATTATTTATTCCTTGGTTCAATGTCATCTACACTCTGTCTCTGGATCTGTTTGGTTTTTTCCAGGTCAAAGATATTTCAAAACTGACATGACATGTTGAGGCAAACAAAAAAATTTTGCAGTTGTAAGCCTTGTCTCAATCCATGTCCTCCCGTGCAGCCTCCTGATTCACTTACCTTCTTCTTTTCCAAGCCTATTTCTAGCTGAAGAGTGCTTTTCTAGTTTCCAGTTTACAAAAATTTGATGTCCATTTATTACCTTTTTTACATATTCCTATGAGAATGCAAGTAATTCTTCTTCCACCATAGTGTTTCTACATAAATACATGCATTTCATGTCTGTTTCCACACTTGGTTTTTCTTTTTGCTGGGCTAAACAAGCTAATCTCATCCCACCAGCCAATCTGATCCCACCATTCAGAAAGCAATAATATTGCTTTCTGAATCTCTTCAGACCTGACTTCAATTTTCTTGAGCATGAGTGACCAGAACATGTCTCAGAAATAATTTGAAATGTTTTTCTTACCTGTGCTAGTCTGTGAAGAATCAGAACTTCAATCATGTTTATTCATTGTTATATATGTATAAGAATATGTAGCATCAAAACCTAAACATGGACTGTATGTTTTATACTTCAAAACTAGCACTTTGCATACACATGTGGAAACAAGTGACTCTCATGAGGAAGCAGTAGTGTCTAATTTTAGTAGTACCTGTCTGAAATAGTAAAGGTGCTGATCTTTTCCTTCTGAGAATAGCACTCTATGAGCAACAGGAATAAGGAAAAATCTGTACAGATTCATCACTACCTGATGCAAAAAATCTGCTTTTATCCCCAAAAGAAAGGCTTTGTAATGTCAGTAGTTACTCTTGCACTGTAATCCCAAAAAGGGAGCCTGTAAGAGACGACTTTGAAATGAGATCCTTTGCTCCATTGTTGTGAGCTACTCTGACACCTGCCCTGACTGTAAAATACTTTGCAAAGCCTTAGAACTTTAAAAACTTGCCTTCTTAATGTTGATAGAAACTGTTTTGACACAATGAAGAAACTCTCCCACTAAGCCTATCAGGAAATGGAAAATATGAGAAATATTTCCGTATGGGAAAACAATCCTTTAATGCTGGGAAAGTCCAGGCTTTGAAATTGCTTTGATTCATATGACTGTCACACAGATGAGTTTCCTGGGGCATAGAGAGTGTGGGGGAAAGCGCTAATCCAGCATGCTCTCCATTTTTCCAGTAATCATTCATTGTTGATTTTGTCACAATCCTCTCTTTCTAATAATGATACTTTTCTATGCCTAAGGTTGGTATGTGCATAATGTCTCACAGGTTCTAAGAAACACAATACTTGAGAGTGATATTTTGTAGAAAGAACCAAGCAACCTACAAAATCCTCTCACTTTATTTATTAGATAAACTTGTATATGTTTTAGTTATTCCCACCCTTGGAAAGAATGTGCCTACAGCTATCATCTTCTCAAAAAGGTATGGGATAAACATTAAGTAGGAGTTGGATCTTTTTTGTTCACCATCTTCCCCTTCCCTCCCCTCTAAAAGTGAGAAAAAAGACTATCTGGAATCTTGATTTGGTCAACCTTGAAATGGTCATATTTGGACTAGATGATCCTGTAGGTCCTTTCCAACGTAGTATTCTATTCTATTCTATTCTATTCTATTCTATTCTATTCTATTCTATTCTATTCTATTCTATTCTATTCTATTCTATTCTATTCTATTCCATTCCATTCCATTCCATTCCATTCCATTCCATTCCATTCCATTCCATTCCATTCTGTTGTTTGACATGAGGAGAGAGTGACTGGAGAAGCCCCAGGTAGCCCCTCACTCTGGCTTTTGCCGAGAGTGGCCATCCCCAAACCACCAGTGGTGTGAGCAGAGGTGCAGAGCAGCGCTGCTTCTGCTCTCTACAGCCCTTGATGGTGCAACGTTGAGGATCGGAACAAAGAACAGGGAGGGGTTCTTCTTGAGAGGTTCTCAAGGTAGTTTATAGCCCAGCGAAGGTCAGGGACGAAGAGCCACAACCAGCTCTTTACACAGTCTTTTAAATGGGGGAGGTACAAGGGTGGGTACAATTCTTCACCCAATAGGGATTGCACAAGGGAGGAGCTAGAGGAGGGACTCACAGAACTAAAAGCAATGGGGGAAAGCAAGGGGTGGATACAGTTTGAGAGAACCAATAAGGCATTTAGGAACATGGAAACTTCTAGACCTGAAGGTGGGGTCAGCTGTGGATTAGGAGGCAGGGTCAGGGAGGAATTTAGGCAGGGGGCTGGGACAACAAGGACTGGCAGGGAACTTTCTAGGATAAAGAGCAGGTATTAGGGGGGATTGACATTCAAGTGGGTGGGGCAAAAGGCAATTTGGGGAGTGATAGACAATTTGGAGAGGGAGGGGAATCTTGGAACAAATGAACAGGCTGAGGTAAACTGGAACAGATCATTTAAAAGGTTACATTAAAGAAAAACACACCACCACAGTTCTTTTTTTTCTATTTTATTCTATTTTAACTCATACACCTAAGGCACATACCTTAGGGGGTTTAGGGGGTATGAGGTGCCCTCCACAAGTGCTAGTGTCTCATAATCCCAAGATTACAAAGGGGAAGGTAGACAGCTATAGTAGGCTGGATATTTCAACTTTACACACCTCACATCATGATAAATAAATTCCATGCTATATATGTGGACTGAGCAATGTGTATTTTTAGTTCTCATTTTCAACTACTTTTTTTTTTTTTTAATCACAAGAACTGTAAAAATGAAGGAAGTGGAAAATTTGTTTGAAGGAATTTTGTATTAGATCCTTTGTGTGGAATTTTAAACAAAAAGAGCTAGGAACTTCATGCTTTTTGTTGTAAGTTTAGCCCTTTGTTCAGACTTTGGGGACTTGAGGAAAAATGTTTTAAAAAATTTTGCCCACAACATAAGCAAACCAGTTGTGAATAATTACTTACTGCATAATTACTTATAGTAAAAAATATTATAACCTGTCTGAGACAAAACAACAACCAAAGAACATCATCATCGGTTGCCTTCTGAGCTCTCATTACACTACATAAAGCATTCTTAATTATGCAAAATCTGTACTAAGAATCCCTTAAGAAAAATTTGCTGGCAGAAACAAGTTGTTTGCGCTTTATATCTCCCTTTCTTAGGTAAAAGAGTTATTTATTTTAATTTAGAATTAATTACTTTGCTTATGTTCTAAGTCCAATTTCTCTTCAGAGAAATGTGTTTATAAACAAAAGCCATCTTTTTGATTCTGCTTTTGTCACCTGATTATTAGGTCTGCTTTGCCCAAAACAATAAAAGCTAGAAATAACAGTATTACTTGTTTTATAATATATTTTAAAATAAGGACATTTGAAAATTAGGCCTCAGGTGGTGGGAAAATCATGGCTCCCTAAACAAGAGGCTGTGTCAGAAACCTGACCTCCTGAGGTCTAACCTACTCAGTCACTGGTTATAAACCAGCAGGGTTGGAGATTGTCTTAGTTTAAGACCATTTAAGAGGTGGAAACTCTAAAATGAGTTACCTCCCCTTATCTTCAGCCAACCGCTTTCCACCAATAAGGAAAAAATGCCAGTAGACAAAGTGAAAAAATAATAGTTCATTAACAAATGAAACAGCAACAGGCAAAAAACCCAGTAAGTAATCACTAGATACAAAATTGCTAAATCTCACAAACCCCACAGGAAAAAAGAGACCCAAAATGGCTTAGCAACCCCTTCCACACACAAGACAGTGTTTCACAAGCCAAAGCAGGTGGCTTGAAAGACAAAGCGAAGATGGTGTCAGCCTTCCCTGCCCTTTGCTTCCTTATCTCTCTGGCAGCTGCAGCTCCATTGAGAAAGGCATTCTCTGGATCAAGAGCTAGAATTCATGGCAGGAGATGGCAGAAGCAGACAGAGTGCCTCGGACACCAAGTTTTTCATCCTGTGTCCAGGGGATGTGGTGGGTTGTGTTCCTCAGACGTCAGGGTTGGGACCAGTGCTGTTTACCATCTTTGCGGGTGGCATGGACAGTGGGATTTCTTGCATCTTCGGCAAGTTTGCTGACAACACCAAGCTCTGTGAAGCAGTTGACATGCTGGAGGGAAGAGATGTCATCCAGAGGAACCTTGGCAGGCTTGAGAGATGGGGCTGTGCAACCCTCATGGAGTTCAACAAGGCCAAGAGAAAGGCCCTGCACCTGGGTTGGGGAAATCCCAAGCACAAGTACAGGTTGGACAGAGAGTGGATCGAGAGCAGCTTTAAGAAGACAAAATTAGGAATATTGGTTAAGAAGAAGCTCAACATGAACTGTCAATGTGCACTTGCAGACTGGAAAGACAACTGTGGCCTGGGCTGCACCAAAACCAGCATGGCCAGCAGGGCACTTCCTCTGCTCCATTCCCATGGTACCACACCTGGGGTGCTATGTCCAGCCCTGAGGCCCCCAGCATAGGAAGGACATCAACCTGCTGGAAGAAGTCCAGAGGAGAGCCATGAAGATGATCAGAGGGCTGGAGAACTTCTGTTATGAAGACAGGCTGAGAGAATTTGGGTTATTCAGCCTGGAGAAGAGAAGGCTCTGAGACACCCTGTAGCAGCCTTCCCTTCCCTAAAAGGGGCCTAAAAGAGAGCTGGAGAGGGACTTTTTGAAAGGGCAGGGAGTGACAGAACTAGGGAATATATTCAAACTTAAAGAGGGTTGCTTTGGATTAGATATTAGGAAGAAATTGCTTCATGTGAGGCTGGGGGGACACTGGAACAAATTGCCCAGAGACATTGTGGGTAACCCACCCCTGCAAGTGTTCAAGGGGAAGCTGTTTAGGACCCTGAGCAGCCTGCTGTAGTGGAAGGTGTCCCTGTCCATGGCAGGAAGGTTGGAACTAAATGATTTCTGAGGTACCTTCTAACCCAAACAATTCTAAGATTCTACACAGACCAGCAAGTTCAATCCACTGTTGATAAAGAAAAAAACAAAAAGCCACTTCCCTGTCATTTACAGTTTTGCTAGTTGTATTCTCTTAACTTCTGGCACCTGACCTCCACAAATGCATAATATATCTAACAACGATTTTGGTTTATTTTTCTCACCTTCTCTCCCCTTCATTACACGTTGTCACCTCCCTAACTTTTCCCTTATTGGCAGCTCTTCTTAATTCTTCTCTCTCTGAGCTCTCCTATCCTCTTTCCTGTCTATTTCCTATTTAACCCTTCATAAACTTCATGCATTTGAGCCCCGCTCTTCCATTCATTCCATTCATTCCATTCATTCCATCCATTCCATCCATGTACAACTTTCTTCCTCTCAAGATCCATATCTTCCTCATTGGGCTTTTTAAAACACACCTTACAACCATGGGGGCATCATCTTCTCTTTTTTATTCTTTGAAATTAATATTCCTAGAAATGTTGTGGCAAGCTGACTTAGACTATATTAAAATCAAAATTTTTTAAGGGTGGGGCGTTCTCCTTAATTTAGATTATCTAGTTATCACTTTGGGATGTCATCTGCACTTCTAGGATATTGTTCATGAAGCTGATCTTAGGAAACTACCTGCTACAAAATTCAACCTACATTCATCAAGTCTGACGAAAAACCATAACCCTGTATTTTGTTTAGAACTGCTTCAGGAAACTCTGATCCTTGGAGAAAACATGGACAATTTTCAAAGTGTTGCAAATTGGATTTCCAAAAGCAAGATAAATGAAGTGGTAAAAAACCAAGAATATAAAAAATAATATCCTTTTTTCTTCTTCCTTACAATATTTCTATAAAATCATAGGCTTCCCTACAAATGAAGTATTTGGTGCATATTTCTCTTTCGTATGAAGTTTGATATTTTTATGTAAGTATTTTTATGTCTCTGCTTTGTCTCCAGAACTGAGTGATTTTGTTAGACTCTATTTAAATAGTTGTCCTAAGAAGATACTGTAGTAAATTTACATCTGATTTTTCCCAGCACTCAGGAAATATAACTTTCCAAGGAAGATATGTTTAAAAAAATCCCCCAGCTAATTTTTAAGGATATTACTTCATTTAGCTTTAAGTCTGCTGATTTAGCAAGTGTTTATTTCTTGAAAACACACTAAAATAAATAAAAACCTCTCATCATTCCCTAAACATCTGAGATTGTTTTTAAGTAGATAATTTCTCTTTAGTAAACTTTTTTCTTCCATCACTATTCTTTCAACCCTTCGCTGCAATTTATGCTTGAGAGAAAAAAGCCCGCCAGCTTGGCATTTCTTCACTGCAAACACGATATTCCAAAAATTGTAGTGAAAAATGTATGGAACTAATGAAAATTCTATCCTCTTTCTCTTTGGCTATTTTAATATCTGATTCAGCATTAATGAAAACTTGACTTTTGTTCCTCCAGGATTTTTTTTTTTTTTTTTTTTTTTTTTTTTTTTTTTTTTTTTTTTTTTTTTTTTTTTTTTTTTTTTTTTTTTTTTTTTTGGCAAGAGTTCATCTAACTGAATTCCTATCCTGTGTCTTCACACTGGGTGGAATGATTTGGTGATACAACACACAAGAGATCCACTAGTATATCCAGAAGACCTTTGTAACCTCTCATGAACTTTGGAAATACAGACCATAACCTGATATCTGATCTCCTTGTTTTCATATAAAATTTAGGGGTTTTTTACCTTCCATTTTCACACAGCAAGTCATAACTGTTCTCTCCAGGATTTTTTTTTTCCATATAGAAAATTTTCATGCAAATAAGGCAATAAAAGTGTGGAATTATTTCATGATAAAATGAAAGGCGAGGCTTTATTCTAGAAGGATTACAGCTAATAAAACCAAGCAAATAATTTAGTTCATGGAAACTTTTATAAAACCTGTGAAAAAGGATGTATCACCTAGAAATTTATGTATTATATATTATAAATTATACATTTTTTATTATATATTTTATATATTTTACATCTGGGATGGGGCAACCCTGTGCATACATGTAGGCTGGAAGGCAGTGATACAAAAAGGGGTCTGGGGGTTCTGGTCAATGGCATGTTGAACATGAGCCAGCAGTGCCCTGGCAGCCAGGAGGGCCAACCCTGCCCTGTGGGGCATCAGGCACAGCATGGCCAGCTGGGCAAGGGAGGGGGTTGTCCTGCTCTGCTCTGAGCTGGGGCAGCCTCACCTCCAGTGCTGGGGGCAGTTTTGGGTGTCACAGTATAAAATAGACATTGAGACATAAGAGTGTCCAAAGGAGGGCAATAAAGATAGTGAAGGGTCTGGAGGTTCCTCTGGTATGAGGAGGACGACTGAGGTCACTTAACCTGTTCAGTCGGGAGAAGAGGAGAAAGGAGACCTAATGGCAGTCTACAACTTGTTTGTGAGGGAAGGAGGGAGGGCAGACACTGATCTCTTTTCTGTGGTGACCAGTGACAGTGAGGGAATGGCCTGAAGCTGTGTCAAGAAGGGTTTATGTTGGATATTAGGAGAAGTTTCTTCACCCAGAGGGTGGCTGGGCACTGGGACAAGCTCCCCAGGGAAATGGTCACAGCACCAAGCCTGAGAGAGTACAAGAAAGCATTTGGAGAATGCTCTCAGTCACACGCTGTGACTGTTGGGGATTGTGCTGTGCAGGATTGGGAGTTGGAGTCAATGATCCATCCTTGAGAGTCCCTTCAAACTCAGCTTATTCCATGATTGTGTAATCATTAGATATTCCCTCAGCACTCAGCATGATAGTTAGAGTTGGACATTTACCTGCTGCTTTAGTATTAAATAAAGGTAAATATTTGTACATTTTTCTAGCACAAGTGTTCTGCATTGCATCTTTAAGGTGTTCTAAAGTAGAGGAATACTTACTTACCTGCAGCCACTGCTAACACTTGCAGCCTGTGTTTCCAATATGTTATATGTTAGACCAGGCTGCCAACCATCTGCATAAATGGAATTTCCAGTAAATAAGTCACCTGAAAACAAGGTGTCGGTGTTGGCCCATGAGCTATAACCTGTGTTGTGAGAATGGAGTCCCTCCCTATAGACACACCAGTTCTATGATGTGAGGGAGCAGACATCGGACTTTCCTCATCTGCTGCTTGCTGCCTGAGCACAAAAGTGTGACATTCTCTGAGCGTTGCTGTGCCCTAGGTCAAACCCACTGGGAAGATGTTCATGGACACTATAGCACTTCATTCTCACAGTACTTGTATGTGGCCATGCTATATGGCCATTTGCCTTTCAGGATCAGAAAAAGGTCTCCAACCCACCAGACTCTAGTGACACCCCAAAATCCACACCTAAACTGGATATTATGGAATTTTGAATTCAAGCCTTAAACTTCAATATATTATAAGAAATCAGTTTTGAACATCATCTCTCCTTGTCTCCAGAACCAGGTGGTAAATTGTACTAAAATCTTATTATGCCTCATAGAGCTTTCTCTTAGTCACATATGACAGTCCACTGCAATATGTATGTATAAAACTAACCTGCACAAAATTGTAACTTTATGTTTTGTCCACAAAATAACTGATTTTTTCCCTCTATATCTTCACCTACAAGATCTGAAGTTGTGAATATTGTTCTACAAATTGAAATATCTAGGACCACAAAGAATTTGAATTTTATTCATGTTTCCTACTTTCATTTCAATATATCATAGTCACATTAAGAATCACCAAGGTTGAGCCAATCCTTCCTGGAGGTAATTGTGTTTTTTTAAATATTTGCTGCTCGGAAAGTTAAAGTCCCACTTGAAATTCAGGAAATATATAGAAATATTTTAAGAAGGCAGGGTTATTCTGAGGAAGAAATTAATATTACATTTAGATGATGGTGTTCATATGTTTCAGCTCCCAGAAATAATATTTTTAT
This sequence comes from Sterrhoptilus dennistouni, assembly GCA_013397095.1. Taxonomy (NCBI): domain Eukaryota; kingdom Metazoa; phylum Chordata; class Aves; order Passeriformes; family Zosteropidae; genus Sterrhoptilus; species Sterrhoptilus dennistouni. The sequence continues at coordinate 85,865 of VWZU01010323.1, forward strand.
GGTTTCTTCTGTGGTTTCCCATTTCCCATACCTATCTCTTATGTCAGGATGATTATTTTACTGTTTGAGTTGTAATCTATTGTTCAGCTCTGTAAATTTCTGGAGATATATCCAAATAATGTGATTTCTAATGCAAAAGAGTATGTGATGGAATTGCCCATGCCTACATTATTTCTTCATAGTGATGTTGCCTTTATGCTGCACAGATTCTTAAACTTCATATACCATTAATTTCAACTTACTTTCTTAATCAAAATTCTAAGAGGCAGAAGGCCTTAAAGAGAAAATGATCCCTGCAAAGGAGAAGAAATGTTGCTACACTTTCACTTACCCTCAGGCATGTAGGCACTAAATCTTTTTTTTTTATTTTTTGAAACATTTATCTAATGAAAAGTGTAGGTTCTTATTTTCTCCCCCCAAGTACATTTTAGAAGGGAGCAATGAATGAGCAGGTTTTAGGGGGTTTGCTTTAATAAATGTAATGGGTGATGAGCTGCTGTTCTCAGATATCACCTCTGATCAAGCCCTGTGTACTATACATAGGAAGGTGAATTGACATAATTCTTAGAACAGCATTTTTCAGCAAATTGTCCTGTCAAATAGGGTAATTTTATTCAAGCCTGCAAATGCGATAAGCCTGACCCTCCAGCTCTGCTTTGAAAGGTCATTTTGATTAGTATAGGCAAAATAGGAAAGTGCCTGGAGTCTTTTGGCTTTTAATAGCCAAATGGCCTGATTTTTCTGAAGTGTAAAGCATGTACAAGTTTTGCTGAACTCAATGAGAGCAGCAGGCATCACAGATTCCTGACAATCAGACCAGGCATTTCCTCACTTCATTCTCTCTTCTCCTATCCCTCCCAGCTCTTTTCTTGCCATGAAAATGTAATGGCCTTTTGGACAAAGGACCTGCATTTGTGATCCAGTAAATATAATGATTTTCATTTCAAAATTGTGTATGGAGAAAAACTGTTAAAGTTTCCTTTCAAGTCATCAGAACTGAATTATATTTCAGACAATGTACCAAGTGAAATAGAGGCCCCTTACAATATCAGGCAGAGCCAGCTGGCAATGGGGCCAAAACTATTTAGCAGCACAGAGTTCTATGTTGTTAAATTCATTATGAATTATCCATAAAGTGTCCACACTCAGATTTAGCCTATGAAACTAAGGTTCTCAGCCCTGTTCTAAAATTATACACGAATGTCATCAAATTACATTTCTCAGGAAATGAAAATTTCACTGTTTTAATATTCAGCCAAGTTGTTGCTCAAGAAGGATGAGAGGATGGAAACAAGGGCTTAGAAAGAAAAAGAAAAAAATGTGGCTGTCTTAAATGCAAACATTTTTTAAACAAAGTAAATTTAATTAACTATTTTTATGCAATATACAAAAGACTATCACAAGCTTGGAACAAATTATACTCAATCAGTACTTTTTAGTCATAGTAAAAGAATGGTTCAATTAGAACAGTTAAAGCATTGTATGCCATTTCTATACAAATACTTGTATATTTACTCATACCTGAGAGTAGAAAATCTAACCCATGTAAATTTTACATATATTTTTATACTCTACACATACAAAAAATTCTATCCAAAAATGACCAGATCTACACTATGGTCCATATTTTTCTAACATCATTCACTGAAATAACTTCACTAATATAAAACTGTATGTAGTCATAGCAGAGACTTTAAAGTATGAGCTCAAAAACATTTCTTGCCATTTTAAAAAGCCATTACGTTTCTCTGTGCAATGGATTCATGACTTGCATCTATTAGTTTGATTCTTTCATCCACCTTTCTTTTCCCTTTATATTAATTTCATATTTCAGATGCACTCTGCCAGAATGTATAAACTCTTTAAAAATTATTTAGAAACAAATAATTGAATAAGAAGCCAATGTGACAGAAAAAAAAATGGACATATATAGATATTTTAGGCATGTGACTAGCCCAGAGCAAAAGGAGATCAGTCTTTTTTACATTTCTTCCAAAGAATAATAGGAATGAAGGACAGCAGTGGCGGAGGAGGACAGCCAAGAAAAACACACTGCAGTGGGAGCTGTGATTATACATTTTACTCAGATTCATTGATGATGCTTTTAGGGATACTTGCATTTTATCAAGACTTTTAAATCACCTACAGAATGGAATAGGAGACAAATTGCATCACAGTTTTGGCTTGAGGTAGTGTACAAGGGAATTGCTCAGAGAAAGCCTACCACAGGATTTTTTTCACTTCAGTGGGAAGAGGCAGGGGTTAGCATGTCTTGGTATGAAGACATTTCAGTTCTGACAAGTACCAGTGTAAGAAGAGCAGTTCAGAATTTGGATGAGATGATAAATAATTTAAAGGACAATGTGCTATTATGTACTACAACAACTCTAAAAAATCTCAATAAGCTGGGCCTTTACTTAAAATGTCAGAGTAATCTAGAAAATCTATAATCTGTCATAGGTGTACAGTGTGTCTATGATTTTTTATTGAAAAGAAACACTTTCAGATCAGGCTTGAGAGCAGATAAAAGTTGAGAGATATGGAGAGGAGACACATGAGAACCAATAAAAATCTATTTATTTGCATAAGAATGAAAACATTCAATGTATTATCGAATATGCATCGATGCAAAAAATTAAAGATCTTACTGATTTAAAGATGATAAGATAAAGTTTATTGTATAAAGGAAAGTGAACAAGAAAAAGAAATCCAGTGAATATTTTGTATACCTTCCAAGGTAATCCACCAAAAGGTTGTAGAATAATGACATATTAGAGATGTTGAAGATATCTTCTCACAGTTTCTTTGTGTACTACAAGAATGAGGGAGACATGAAGAAGAAAACAAGAGCTTCATTTTATTCCCAGGGATAAAAAATTATAGACATCTTGAGAAAGTCAACTATTCCAATGTCTGCTTGAGCAGGGTCAGCTGCAGCAGGTTGCCTGGGACAGTGTACAGCCTTTGAATATGCCCACAGATGGAGATTCCATGATGTTTCTGGCCAACTCCTTCTACTGTTTGACCACCCTCACAGTAAAAGGTCTTCTTGTGTTAGATGCAATTAACAATGCTGATAATCAAGAATCTGAATTAGGACAAATTCTTCTTGTGGGATCAGGCTTAATGTCCAAAGGGAAAAGTATAATTGAGAGCACCCATGGTATTCTATCCACGGAGATCCCAATTTTTATAGATTCCGGTTATTCGTAATAAGAACACAAAAGCAACGCAATTTTATAGGATGAAGGAAAAGAGAACAAACTAATGTTTGTGTATTGTTGTCTTCTTTCAAGAAGAGTATTTCCTCATCTACAATTGGTTGAATTCCTTTATCATTTTTGTGCCCCTTTGAAGAATGCACTGTTGTCCTGTGTGTTAAGGGATTTCTCTCTCCAGTTCCTCTGAGATGGATGTTATAGAGAACATGTTACTAGTATTTTAAAGGGTTCAGACAGTTTAGGAAGTAAGACCAAAAGGGCCTGCTTACCTTAGGTCAGAACAGGTCCATTGTATAAGCTAAGGAACAGGAAAGACCAGACAGACCAACGAGTTTGCAGCATCAGACTACCTTGCAGTATTTTGCAGAGAATTAATTAGGTATATTTTGTTGTATATTTTTGTATGAAGCAGGGGAAATCAGACATGGTGCCAGTCTATTTGGGAGCCTTGTCAATCTCCTCAGAGAGAAAATGTCTCTGTACATCAAATCGAGTAATCAGCATAGCTTTGTGACCAAGACACATCAGCCAATCTGAGTGAGTTTTCTATCCTATGTAATTTCACATTTTTGATAGTAATGAGGAATATGACAAATCATACAGGAAAAGATATTAAATATATTAAACATATGACAAGAAAAATCCTTCCCTGAGTCCCCTGATGGACTGAGAAGGAGATGCTAGAAGAAAATTTGACATGTTGACAACTCACAGACATAAGACTATCTTATATCTTTGTAATTGTGTCCCAGGAAGGCTGGAGCTGATAATACTGTGTAACTTTGACATCATGGGAGCCCAGACCGTTTCACACATTATTCTCCCTCCTGTTTGAGTTTCAGAGCTTGAAGATGTATCTGGCTGGCTCTAATGTTTACACAGTGTATGCACTGGGCCTTGTTTGTGCTCTTGTGGGAGCCTAAACCCTGAGCTAGCTTGCCTAGGCAAGTGTACCTATGTACCAGAGCTGTAAGGCGTGGGAGGAGGAAAAGATGGAGCAATGCATACAGATTATCCATTGCTCCACAAAGGACATAAAAAGATAAGTTTGTGCTATTTCTAAAGTAGTCTTCACATAATTAGGTAACATAGATAATGTAATTTTTTTTTACCTATAGGCACTTTTCAATATGAAGTACATGCATATATCAGCTTCCATCCTCTCCCTTAAATATCTGGTTTGGCTTTCCACTTACTTTTACAGTTTGATGACATGTCATGCTTGACATGTCAAGAGCATGAGTTCTAAAGAAATGCACATAAGGGTATGTATTTAAAAGCAATTAAGCACAGAAAAAGAAACAACAAAATCCTACACAGGACTTTGCAAAGTTACTAGCTACTGAATTCCCCATGAAAACTTCTCTTAGGTGGTATTTGTACTTTCAGGTATCCAAAAATAGTCTCAAGCTTTAAGCAAGTTTGCAGTATAAAAAATGTCTAATTTATTAGTGATTTTAACAGAATCCTGCATGTATTTGACATAAAGGTTTCAGAAAATAATTGCTTAGTTTTAGGAGAGATCCTATTTGGGTTGCTTACCTTAACATATTCCTATAAAAGTATTTATGACAATGGGAAAAGCTCAGATGGAGAGTTGTTCAGACTATTATGTTGCCACGATGCACTGGTTTTTTGCTGCCTCTGGGGATATCAGAATTAGACTTAACCAATATATATTCATTTAAAATCCAGATTTGTCATGAGCATTAAGTAATTTCCCATCAAAAATGAAGGATGAGGATCAGAACTGTAATCTGAGAGCTGCTGATGCATTCAAATTTTACTGAATTAGAGAACTAGTATGTTTCATCTGAATGTTTTGTAAGAAAGATCTCCATTTTTCAACAGAACCACTAAAAAAAAAAAAAAAAAGACAAGTCGTTCTAAGAAAATGAAAGGAAGGAAACCAAAAATCTATTGAAGATACATGTTTTTTTTTTTTCCCAAAAAGGCTTGAGAGGGAATTTGGACTTTCTTGGCCTTCAATATAACTTGGCTGTAAAGCAAACTGAGTAAAAACAAAATGAAGAAAAGCCCACTCCAAACAATCCAACGGATATCTAAGCACATTTCATGGTGAAGCATTAGTGTGTGTTTGAAATAATACCTTGCATATCCCAAATCCTGCCTTCTGTTCATAAACTCTGAAGCAGTGGGTTACACAATGGTATTTTGCAAACAAATATTTTGTATCCCAGTGACCATCCACGTCTGCACCTCAAAATATTAAGGAAATCATGTAATCTGCATAACATGAAAACCTGCTCAGAAGCAGAAGGAAAGTAGACATTTGGACTCAAGGACTGGTATTCAGAGATCCTGGTTGTGACACCATTGTAGATCCTGGTTGTGACACAATTGTATCTTGCTATGCACTAACAATGGAGCTACTCCCTGTTTCTCTCACAGGTGTGGCAAAACTCTCCCAGCTAACGCAAATTAGGAGGCTTGCTCAGTTACTGTTGGCAAGGCACTTTTCAGACCCTTTGGTAGAAAGTCTGTTCTGAATGCTGTGTTTCGTCAATATATACATTATAAAACATATTTGTCAGATGGTGGCAGGTTTTGATCTATAGTCTAAAAGTAATCAGATTGCAGAATATTTTGCAGGGGCAAGACTTCAAGAGAAATTACTCATGATGGAGCACCTTAGACAAGCAACCCATTTTTACATGTTAATTTACATGCCGAAGCATAATATAAATGTTAAAATCCTAGATGACTTTGGAGCAGGAGAAAAATGTTCCCTTGTACTCCCTCCTGATCCAAACTTATGTATAGCCTCAGTATTTACTCTTTTTCAGAGCTCTGGCATTTCCTGGGCTTCCATCACAGTCTCTAAATAAAAATTCTAGGGCACAGAGAGTAATTCAGGGGATGGTTTAAGGCACTTTGCTTCTCAGATAAAAACTGCCCATATCAGCCAATTACAAATTAATTGAAGTAACAATAGATGTTACACCTTCAATTTTATGAATGCTCTTTCAAAAATACTCTATTTTTAAATGGGAAAAAACCACAGCCCACACCTATGTAAGCCCCCGAAAACAATTAATTGGATTGCAAAGTGAATGACTGGCTCTGCAGTTTGGTTGAAACAACATCCTAATTGCCTGTGGATCAGAAGGATAAAGGTCTATAGAAACACATCTGCTGGAGATAAAACATCCTTAAAGAACAGTGCTTTAAATATCTGAGGGTATTTTGGATGAAAGATTTAATGGCCATTTTCACACTAATACAACCACATCAGAAGGGGAAAACAGACATAATTTCCCTAATTATATCTGCCAAAAAAGCTGAAGAAATTCTATTTGCATTACTGAAGTAAGAGAATATAAGTGTATCTAGGAGCAGGTGGTTAAAACTTTCAGATGGCAAATTATGCACAGACACTTAAATGAGTTTTTATGTGTCATGCTGTGATGAAGGGAATGCCTTCCAGCTGGGATGTAGTCAGAATAGCTGGTAAACTTTATCACGACATTATGATGTAAAATTTATCATTGTATGACTGCACCAATAATTTGAAAACATGACTATTTCTTTTTTAATACTCAGCTTTCTCTGATGGGCTCTGTGGGCTAAAAACATATTTGCTGAATATCATAGAGGTTCCCTGAAATCCAGCCTTTTATTTCCTATTATGCTACTTCATTACCTTACTTTACTCCTAACAATATTGCTTTAAAAATTAGGCATGGGGAATTCAAGCTCATTGACAGTAAACAGATACCAATTGCTATTTATTCTTAACTTAGATTCTTTGTTTTAAATATTTCAGGTTTACAAAAGAAAAAAAATTAATTCAGGGCAAATTTAAACATTAATCAAATGTGAATTTGAAGTTTACTGATGAACTGCTACAATCTGCCCTATCCCCTTCATTCCTCTTAGCTTTCATTTTTATGACTTACACAATTTTCTTTATTTTCTGACCACCTGCTGACTCAGCTACTGACATACTTTTAATTTAAATGAGATCTTTCACTGACATTAGTGGGAGACAGAAGTGCAAAGAGATTTCCTTGAACCAGGAAGAATACAGAACAAGACAGAGACAGTATTAGCAATTATGAGTACCTGATTATACAGGTTAGATAAGTGCTTAGCTCATTCAGATTCAGCAATTCTTTCTTTAACTGCTTCAGCCTGTATGTCTATTGTAATTGCCTGGTGATTTCTACAAGGAATGAGTAAGCTTATCCAATAAAAGGAAAAAAAATCAGACACTTGGAGGACACAGAGACAAAAATACATATAGAAATACATGTAACACATACATGCACACACCTTTTTTTTTCTGATTTATATATAGATAGATATATATGTATGTATGTATAGTTTTTGTAGTCTTTCTCCTACTTGGACTTCGTGTAATCAGTGTAAGAAACAGGATATTGGCCTAACTGAACTCCTGGTCTGCAACTCTGTGGCTATTCTTTGGTTCATAAGTTTTCTTAAAAACTCAGGCACAATTTACTCTATTTTATGGTGGTAGTTTCCATATTATGTTCCATTCTATGTATCCATAGAAATTATTTTCACCTACTTACCAGGCTGATGATAATGGGATATATGATCCTCTGACTCTATTTGTTAAAAGGTTTTCCAAGTTCTGCATCTGTTACTTGGTTTTGGGACACAACTTCTCACAGTTTCCATTATTTTAAGTCATCCTTTCTTTGTGTTCCTCATTCATATCTTTAATTATTAATTTTTCATTATTTTGTTCTCACCAACTTCATTTTTCATTTTTATCAAATCCCTTATCAGAACTAGCCACTCTCATAATTTTTAAATGATATTACCATAAAGAATCCCTTTTTTAAATTTTAAATTTCCATTAAATTCCGTGACAGGTCTATTGTCAGATGTGTTACGATTACTTTAAAAATAACTGGTTTACTATTATACATTATCACAAGGAAGATTCAATACATATAATTTCAGATCTCTGATTTTTACATACTTGATTTTGAAAAGTTTCCATAAATAAGCACCATACCAACAGATGAAGCTTTTGAGATCAATTAGTAACTGTGTTAAAGAGTTTAATTGTCAAGGTGACATCATAACAGCCACAGAGAATGATAATGTATGAATCAATAAGCAAAAAGTTCCCCCTGGTTATACAGACAGCTGTCTCTATTTTGGGTTTGATCTGTCATTGAATGTCAGCATGTTTAAAAAGCCAAATAGTAAATAGTAAAAATGAAAGAAAAATACTCATTTTTCTTGAACACTAGAATGTATACACACTTGAATAACTACCTAGAAAATAAATTGTAAGTAGCAAATCCTGCCACAAACTTAGGCAGATGAAACTTGGTGCCTTTATTCATAAATCTATCACCTTCCAACTGAGTCAGCATTGTGCTAGCATGCAAGTCGTTCTCATCTTTCTAAAATTAATTCCCTTGTGAAGAAAACATGAGTTCAGGGGATGTACCTGATTAAATATAGTTGCATTTTCACATCTGCCCTGGATTTTGGAGGGGCCTTTTCTGTTATCAGTAAATAAGCAAACTTCTGACCATTTTTTTCTTACTGGTAAAAAATGTGCAATCCATGGAGCTTATGTTACATCCCAGGACACCAAGGAGTGCCATGGTGAATATGAAGACACTTTAAAACCACTAGAGCTATCTTTTACTTTCTGTCTTGGCTGACTGAATAAATCAGGTGAGTTTTAACACACTGTGTGTATTTTGTGTACTTCAGTTTGATTGCATATTTTCATAAGACCTCACTGTTGCAATAATAAAATGTTCCCACTGAAAATGCAAAGCTCTTGGAAAGCAGCATTGAGGCATGATATTCCTAGTCAATGGCAGTCGATTGGTTCAGCTGTCTTTATGAGAAGCATTCATTTATAAGTAAACAGCTGGACTCTCCAAAAGCTGATCTGCACCTGTACTGCATTCAACATGCCCTTTTGGTAAATTCATTTAGTTGGTTTTGCAACCTAGAGGAAAACTAAACCTGAAACCAAAATGGATACAGGTACTTGGTTTTGCAAGGACTGCCCAGAAAGGATTCAGGTCCTTTCTACTACCATCACCTTGGCATAATGAAATCACTGATAAGATAAAAATGAATCATATAAAATGTTGGCAAAGCACTCAACTAATCTTGTTCCCTTCTAGAACTTTTCTCACTCTTCCCTGGAAGTGTGTTTACTCTTATCTTCATCTTCTATGACAACTTGGGGAAAGGAGCTCTGGGCCTAATCATGGCTGAGAACTTCCTCATTTAATTAGTTTTGAAATCCCAAATGGACCAGTAGTTTCCCTGAAATTTCATTAGGAAAGTTTTGTACAGCCTTTAGTGGCAATATTCATGGGGAGCAGTGGAAGGGAGAAAGGAGAGATTTAATGGTTCCACCTGTTAGTGTGCACAAGATTGCATGATTATCCTTTTACAGCAGCCAAAATGGAAACAGCTGTCCTAGAACAATTTAGAACTTTATCCTCCACTTAACTGCTCAAATAAATAAAAATCCATTTCCAAAGCAAATTATTCTGGATACCAGCTAAAGGTATTTAACAAGTTATTTACATTTGTACATTTGAAGCATTCACATTCATTCATATGTTTTATCTTAAAAATAATTGCATGAGATTTGATGTATACAAAAACTATGGGACAGATACAGTGCAAGAAGGCATCTCCAGCACAACTGGGTGCAACTACCTAAATGCAGCTCAGCAATCAGCTTCCCTTGTTGCTGCTTTTCTAAGAGTCTGGATAAGAGATCGCCTGTGGTTGATGCCATGGTGCTTTGTAATGTGTCTTTGTCTGAGTATCTTTAAAGACACTGCAAAAAAATATTATTTGGAATGCCTTGAGCTAGTACAGCCTGTGTACAGACTGAAACAACAGCTGTCTCATGTATTTTAAAAGTGCTGTCTCTACTGGTTTCCTCCCAGCATGAAAAGAAAATTACAAACATTAAAAGCCTTTTGGTACACACAGATTTTGTACTCTCTTTTTTGCCTGCAGTGCAATGCATTATGCTTTGAATTTAATCCCAAAGGTTCTGCTGTCTAAAGCAACAATGTGCATTTGGGGGGAAGTAGTTTTCTGAAGATGCAGAATGGATTGACACAGTGACCCATGTCTTTTCTGAGAGTGTCACAGGGCTTTTGAAACCAGCATGGATAATCCAAATATTTTAGCAGTAAGAAATCTGTAACAGCTTTCTTTTCTTAAAAACCATGTGCTGCCCAAATGCCTCAGCAGCACTTCTGTGGCAAGATGGGTGAATTCTCTTACCCCAAGCTATTAAGGAACAGCTGCTTCAATAAAAGATTTAAGGAACTCCCCAATACTCCATTCTCTCTTCTACTCCCTACAGAGTGCCAAGGCAAAGAGGATTTATTTGAAGCTGTGCTATGTCTTTAGACTACTTGAAAAATCAAGGGAATTCTGTATAGGCACTCCATTTCCATACAAACTAATTATTTTGTCCAACTGACTGATTTCTCTCTCCAGACACTTTTTTCATTAGTTCTACTTAATATAGTCTCTCAGTTCTCTTTATTTTATTTTCAGTACCTCCCCTTCATCATGTTCCATGATGTATTTTTTTCAATTTGAAAGGTCTTCATCTCCTAGGGAGATCCTATGTAGTTTAAAAAAGTTTGAACTCATTTATCAAACCTTTCCTCAGCAAGGATGTTTATAGAGTCATCTTCCTGTACACAATTTTCCATGAAATATTTTTTTAAAAAATAATAAATTATTATAATACAGTTAAAATTTAATTTAAAGTCCCTTATCAATTAATATTTATTTAATAAAATTAATTTATTATAATTATTTATTATTCATAATTATGTTTTTTTATTACCAAAACTGAAATCAGGTAACAGGTTAAAAGTGTGTTAAGGAGAACATCTAGGCAGAATGAAGCATACATGTACAGAAATTTTTGAGTCTTCGGTCATGAAGAATTCATACAGAAATGGGGAAAATATTGTCTTCCAGAAAAAGGGGTAGGGTGACTTTTTAAATGTTGAAGTAGTGTACTTGAAAAGGGTAATAATAATAAACTCTTGAAAAATTAAATTATGATTAAATTTCATTTAATGATTTTCCTGCTTTGAATTATTTGATAATTTATGGTGACATGCATCTCACTCATGTCTTTTCAGAATAAGATTAGGGGCATTCCTGAATTTGTTTAATGCTGCTTTGCCATACTGAGTTACTCAGACACTCAAGGTCTATTTCTATCTGGGATACTTCATCATGTTGCAGAGTGATAATATAAAAGCAAACAAAAAACCCTCATCCTTGTTTTGTAATGCAGCACAAAAATAATATGAGGTATGATTTAACTCAGGTAGATGATATTAAATATGATGTCCCTTAAAAGCCTAGGGGGTTTAAATCACTGTAATAGTGCACATTATAATGGATTATGATGCTGTATGAGAAATGATCAGTGCTTCTCCTTTCTGTAATGCAGAAGAAAAATTTCCACACTGGTGATGTGCTATGAACATAGTGAGCCTATAATTTTTCAAATTCATTGTGAACATTCAGCTTAATTCTTAGCCAGAGTGTAATGAGCAAAAAGCACACAGAACTGGTGAAAAGGACATTGGAAGGTTTTCTATTGGGACTTGTTTATTTTCTCAACTCTTCTCTAATCCTCCTTTTGACTAGAAGGTACTTTGCAAGTTCATCATTATGCTAAAATATGTTGCTAAATGTTAATTAAGAAAAGAGAATGACTTGAACTTTTAAACCAGTTCAGTGATCAAGAGCCTTCAGCTAACACATACTTGTTTCCTCATCCTAGACTAGCCTGAGATTACAATATCTCCCCCAATAAGAATATTTTTCCCCATATTTTCTTGAAAACTAACTTTTATATGTTGTTCAATAAATTGATGATGACTTTGTATTTCAGTGAATTGACACTACTAGTCATTACACTAGTTTGTTCAGCTATAATAAAGAGAAGCAGCTCAAGGTCTCCATCCACGGCCACAGGACAACTGGACCATAGATGAGCTGTGATCATTGTCGCAGTGCCAAATCCATCTCTTTGGCCCAGATAAATAAATACATACATAAGTAAATACATAAATAAATAAAACTTAAGTCTAAACAAATCAGTCGTGTTAAAAAAATAAATTCTTATCTGATTCAAGAAATCCTTTGACACTAGCTTGTAGAATGAACTGATTTTACTGTAGGCTGCATGTTTCATGATCACAAACTACAGAACTGTCACTAAAAAATACATAAGGGCCAGACATAAAAGCAATAAGGATTAAGCAACAATAGAAGAGAGAAGGTAGAGATCTGCCCTGCCATTGCCATATCACACAACCTCTACCATGCTATGTCAGATTATGGGAAAATTGTGTTCTTTGCTGAGGTCAATAAAAGTCTTATGAACATTCTGTTTGAAGAAGTCTTTTCTAGAGTCCACAGCAGAACTGTGCTAAAGAATCTTTCAAAGATATTTGCAGAGTATATCTAAATGGAAGAACTTCAATCTTCCAAATAGGAGGTAGAAAACATATTAGCAGTATTTATTTATTTATTCCTGAATGTTTGAGTAAATGAGACTGCCAGAAGTGTACTGTGAACTGCTCATTAATTCTTGCTCAGTTTCCTCATAGTTGCAGAAGTTTGGGTTTTTTGAGAGAAAACTGTATTTCCCTGTAATATGAAGAACTTCAAATTATATACTTCGATGTTTTTCAAAATATGAAGTGTTACCAAATATTCAGTGTGAGATGTGACTGGAAATAGGGTAGTGTGCAATTATACTGTGCCATGTATTTTCCTGAAATAAATAACAGCTGGCCACTTATCCAATTATCTGGTCTTATTTTCAGTGAAAAAATTACTTCATGACATATTTACCACTATCTAAAAAGGCCAAGGTTCTCTTATTCTCTGATAAACCACCACTGAAGCTAAAAACACAAATCAGAATCTGTTTTTCTAAGAAATAATAATATAATGAGGAAAGAAAATGATCTTAGGTTCGATTGAAAGCTTATTGGCTTAAGGAAAATGTTGCTATAAATAATTCTAAAACTATAGGAAATAAATGTTTAGATCATTAAACCTGGAACAAAAATAAATTACTCAATTCCATACCCAAAGGAAGAAGAGCAATAGTGTCTCGTGTGAGCATTTCAGCTCTGCTATTGCCATATAATGGGCTATAGGAATTTTAGAAAATGGGGCTGTGTCTTGTACGTCATCAAAAATCAGCGATGAGTAGTGAGGTGTAATTTTCTTAGAAAGTTAATCGAGCTTACAATCCTATTAATAATTGTTAATTAATACCTATTAATAATTTTAATTAATATTGTTTTCTAGGATTACTGATCAATCAATGCTGTATCTATATTGCAGCCACCGTACTTCCTTTTCTGGGCAGAATTTTATTCTCATATTCTAGAGAAGATAAAATATGTGTTTCCTTTTGTATATAAGTATACATGTGAACCATGATAAAGAACTAAAACTTCAGAAGATAGGTGCAATACAGTGAAGAACAAACCTGTGCAAGTTTACTTTGCCTGACTATATTGCATTTCAGTCTTGCCTTGGAATTTGTGTTTCTATTATTCGTTATTTCCAAATATTTCAACTAAAACTTCCATAAAACAGTATTACTGTTTGAAGTACTGGGCTTTTGCTCCACATGCTTTGAACACTGAATCCAACACTGTATCTGTCTGACAGAGACCGTGAAATCAGCATCATAGCTTCTGATCATTATTGATCTGGTGTACATGACCAAAAAAGCTAAGATATCTTTGCTACTTTTACGACCTGCTGGAGTTTACCGCATTTTTACTGCTGGAGTTTACCACATTTTTACCATACTTCATCAAATTTATTTGCAGTTGTTTTCTGATGGAAATTTCTGATTCAAGTTGTCTTCAAACAACTTCAGACGTTTGGGGTTTTTTAATTCTCTCCCCAAAATGCCCGTCTGTATGATGTCACTACCAATCAGTAGTGACATAATATGAGGCTAGTAAGGTTACTTACAATCCAGTCAAGACCATCACCATGTCTATGGATGTTTCATATGTACTCCACCTCCTCAGATTTCTTTCTTTCTCTTCCATGATAGTAGAAGATTTGTAAAACATATAGAAATAAGTAATGTACACATAGCCAAACATAAAAACAGTCACTCAGGCCATTAGGTTTAGAGAGAGGTGAGAGACAGGAACAAGGAATAGATTAATGACCTAAACTATATATGCACAGTTTATTCCTTCAAAGCTTTAAAGCTCCTAACTTTAAAATACAACTTATATGTGTTGTGATTGTATCCTTTTTAGGAGTCTTAACAGAGTTTTCTCTGATTTGGAGACAGAATTTGTTTCTCTGTGGAAAACTGCCCTGCACCTCATAAGGGAATTTGGTCTCTTGGAGTGTGGATGGAACTTCAGTTTCGTAACTGAACTAAATGAAGTTAAAGTAATTTGCACCACAGATCTTCTACAGTTCCTGTTCAAAGTGAGTCATGCTGGACTTACCCTTCAGAGTATCCACAGGTGATACACAAGAAATACTTCACTAGTATTGTTAGTACACAGTGAAAAATCTTCCTATTACTGCTACTTCGCCAGTTCTTAACAAAATTTCTTATACTAGAAGAGTACATTCTTCCAACAGGTTATCTCCAGATGTTACTCAAACAACTATGGGAGGGAAATCAGTAAGGGCAAAATAAGGGTAAAATAATCTTGACTTGTATCTTGCACGTAAATTCAACCTTCATATAATAATTTGAAGTAATGTAAAACTTGGCAAGAAGCCAAACTTATTCCAACGGCTGATAATTTTTTTCTCTGGTTATTAGATTTCTGTATTTACAATCATTTCTCATTCTCCTAACGTAATGCCATTTCTTAAAAGACCACCCACTATCATTTCACTTTCTCTGCTGAGAAAACTGTGCCAGTCTATTCCTCTTCAATGAAGGAGCCATATATCACAAGTTTTTTTAATCCTATTAAGCAATTAGATTTGATAATCCTGTAGTTCTTAACATAAACTGCTACAAGAAATTAAGCAGATTTTTTAAAAGCTACTATGTTTTTAATAATCTTTTGACTTTCCTTATAGTTTTTTTCAGGCATCTGAACAATATTGATTTAAATACTATGTACAGAATTTGAGTGGACACAATAAATTCAGATAACCTGCCCCTTGACAAGTTCTCTAGCAATATTTATAATTGGGAAGTACAATTCAACCAGTAGTCCAAAGAGGTTTTGCAGTCTCCATGATTGGAGATATTCACTATTTACTTGGATGATGTCTAGCATTGAATTTAGTCCTTTTCTGAACTGGTGTTTGGGCAAGATGATCTTTTGAGCTGCACCCCAACATGAACTATTCTATGGAAGTCTAATTTTTTAGTATTGTTATATGAGGATATTTTAGTCAAATTGCATATCCAGATGAAACTTCTGTTGTTCAGACAGTTTTCAAACAAGGAATTCAGCATCCAGCTCATCTGTTCAGAATACATCAGGTTTTTATGAAAGCACTCCAGTCATAAGGACATATTCTTTGTGTCTATAGATGCCTTCTAATTTTTGCTGATTTTATCTTTCAGAGTATTTAATATTTCAGATTAAAAAATCTATAATAACACAGGATCTACTTTTAAGATTTTAATCTGAACTCTCAAAATTTATTTTACAGTATGTACCCAGCATATTTCTGGGTGTCGAGTTAACTTCTGACTTCTATCAATTTAGTGGAACTAGGACAAAACTTTGGCCCTTCTCAATTAATTCTCAAAACATAGAGGAATGCATATTTTAATTTGCTTTTTGTGATTCTTGAAAACATATTTTTGTGACATGGGTAAAAATTATGATCATAATTAAATTTCTGTTTGAATCAAATCTTAATCCTCAATTTAACTTCAGTCTTGAAGAGAAAAACTATATATTTCTATGGAATTATAATATAGATAATACTTGCAATAACTGTACATTACCTAAAATATTTGCACATCTTTTTTGCTTTTATTTTCTGAAAATATTTTAATAAAAATCAACGTTAAGACAACATTGTGGATTATTTGTGGCAAGTGGTTTTAAATCATAAATACAAATACTCTACATTACAAACCTGATTCTCAATATTTGTGTTTGGCATTTAGGAATATTAAACAATGCCTTGAGATAAACTTTTTAATGGATTCAAAAAATAGTATCATGAATAACACATGGAAGTCCCTTAGTGTATAATTCTGACTAATCCACGTGAAAAAATTTGCAATTTCATAGAACACAAGCAAAAAATGAAAGGTATGACAATAATATAAAATGGAACAGGTGTAGTAATCATTGCCTAGTTTAGATAACCTTTACGTAAAAATCCATTGAAATTACTGAGAGTTTTCCATGAAAAATGCTTGGAAACTTCCTGTAGAATGTTGCTTAGAAGTCTTAAATAGAGAAGAAAAGTGTTAAGAGAAGAAAATGAGAGAGAATTTCTTGCTAAGGGTTGAGAAGGAGAGTCTTGTGGTGGAAACCTCTAGTAATCTTATTTTAATTTCTTTTTACATCCAGTAAAGAAATGTGGTGAAGAAAAGCTTTATTTTTAAGCATGCCACTGAAAAAAAGTTTGTATTCTTTTCATTTTCAAATGTCAATGAATAGTTTAAAAATGATCCTTGAATTCTGAGAACAAGGTTCAATTCAGATTGAGAGATGACAATCATTACATTCTCCACTAATTTGGCAAAGGACTATTGGATAAGCTAAGGGAATCAAAAGCACTTTCTCTTAAGAGCCAAAAGCATCTGTCCTAGGGTGACTTTATGATGCTGAATTATATCACCGTTCATCTGTTTAGCCCAGAAATAAGTTCTGCACCTTTAAAACTAGATCTGAAAATGAAGGGAGGGGGAAGCAGAGGCTCAGGGTTTGTGTGTGCAGAAGCTCCATTCTCACTCCCCAGGAATTCCTTTTCTCTTGGTGTGTGTTGTCTGCAGCACAGACAGCAGGAGAGAGCTCTGCTTTGCTTTTTTTAGTTAGTTTTTTTAGTTAGCTGAGGCAGATAAGTTCCCCAGACTGTGGCTTTTCTGTATCTTGGAACGGCTCAGCCTGCTCTGGACTCAAAACCCAGCAGAGCACTGGGAGCTCACACCTGTGTCCCACCGGGGCCCAGGACGTGGCATTTTCCAGTGCAGGAGGGACTGAGTGAGCCGAGCTACACCCCACAACAAGGACTTTCTGAATTTGCCATCTCTTCAGAACAGTGAGAGGTTTTATTGTTTAGTATTATTCATTTTCTCATGTTTGTGAGCACTTTGCTTGTTAAATAAACAGTTTTTTCCACTTTTCTCCAAGGAGCTTATTCTCCCTAACCAGTTAGGAGAGAGGCTGCTGAAATCTGGTTTTTAGAGGAGACTCTTTCTGAAGTTTCCTCCCAAAATTTGCCCTAAACCAAGACACCACCCTAGGATCTACTTCAAGAGCAAACAACATGGAACTGCCATACTTTTACGAGCCTCAGCCTCAGGACCTGTCAGATCCATGGACCACAGTGAGTGTCTTGAGGGTATCTCTGAATCTTGCTCTTTGTTGCTTCAAAAATGATAAGGACCCTGAGGGCATCTGCACATGGAGACACAAGAAAAAATGTAGCAAAAGAATAAATTCTGTAGCTGTTCCTATTCCAAAATGATAGAAAAAATATGAAGCTGAAGAGAAAAACAGATTTACACCTCACATCTATGAACAGAACTGCTTATTCTCTTGCCTTGTCCTCTCTTTTCTCTTCTGTTTGGCCTTCCCTTTTCCCCTCCTTTTCTTTTTTCCCTTCTGTAATGAAGGTCCTTATGTTATCCTCTAAGCAGAGAAAGTTCTTTTACATTTCAAACATGCTTACCTTCTGTGCAACAAGGATAAAGTAGAGTTTAAATTTTGGGGGGTGTTCTCTTTTTGCTTGTTTTCCAGTGCTAAAATTCATTTCATCCTTTTTTGGTCTCATAACTCTTTTTCTGTGTCCCCTTTTACTGGCAGAGTTTGAGTTTTCAGCACTTTTGTTTTAATCTGATTGTAAAATATAAAATTGATAGGGTAGCACTTATTTGCTTATGCTGAGGTACACTGAAGTTAGTCTTGAATCTTTTCCGTAACTGCCCACAGTCTCTAATATTTCATTTAGCAATGAAAGGACACAGTAGTAATTTTAATTGACACATCAGCTATATTTTAATGAACTTTTTAAGTCCTTAACCTTTCCCTAAAATTTAAATCTCAACCTCCACCATATAATGTTCTTCATCTGATAAAAGTAAATTAGATTTTTCTTTATTAAGTAACAAAACCTTTAAAATAAAAAAAATTCTCTTATATTAAATTTTTATATCTTTCAGAATCATGAATATTTTTCTATCTTCCTATATCCCACTGTTTTGAGGGGGAGACCAATTGAAAAAATAACGATATTTTAGTTTTAATATGGTTCCTTGCCAAGTTGATTCTACTTGCTGACACATTCTGTTTTTTGTCAAGCTCCTTTTGACACTTTATTGAGGCAAGCTCGACTTTATGGCAAGAAGTGCAGCTAAGATTTACTGAAGAACACAAGCCTGTTGGACAGGTGTTTTTAGCACCCTGTCTCCCATGCTTAGTTGACAGATCTGTGATGTACCCAAATTCTTCAGGCCTGTGTTCTGTTGTCATCAGTAGAATTACGAAGAAAAGGCAAAACAATAACCAAGAACACTTAAAGAAACCTTTTTCTAGTGCAAAGGTGTAGAAAAGAAAATGTGGGATGGAAAAATTAACTTAGTAAATAGATAAACATTAATAGATATAATACTCATATGATCATAATGTCAAAGGTTTTGTAAATACATGGGTAACTGGGGAGTTAAAATCATAAATTAAATGAGTGTACATGTATCTTGGAATGTAATTTATTCTTTATCTCAATGTTATATTGTTTATAATGTACATTGCTGAGATTAATTTTTACAGGAAGCAATACCTGTCAAAAGAGGAACAGTAATGCACTTAAGACATTTTCAAGCACTAAATTCATTAATCGTTTTGTTTTGGAAATCTTGGAGCATGCATTACTCCTCATGTCCATGTTCTTTCTTTTTTATTTTGATTTGTCATTGCTAAATCAGGTTGACTGCTTGATGTCCTTGCTGTCTCTGGAACTGAACTGATGTGAATCAGAACATGTCAATAAAGGAGAATTTATGTCCCATCAGAAAAGCTCAGAAATGTTACCAATTTCAAGTGATAGTTGTTTCCATGGATTTAACATACAAACTTGTTCATGTATTTTCATAAACATGCTTTCAGGCATTTTATTCATCTGCAGAAGTAAAAATGTGTTGTAAGAGATGAAAAAAATGAATTATTGTAAATGCCTCCATAAGGTTTAAGAATAGAATTTATTTTACATTAGAGAATGCAATTATTAAGATTTTAACATAAGAAATCTTTAAAGAAGGTCTAGTTTTTGTGTTTGGTGAGTTTTTTGTGTTTTAGTTTGTTAGGGGCTTTTTTGGGGGATGGGAGAAGAATTCAGGCATCTACTAAACATATATTTAATTGGATCTAAATTTTACTTGAGGAGCTGTAGCATATTTAAATTGAACTGCATCATCTTCATATCAGGTAGGGACCAAAAGGGTAAAATTTATTACAATTTACATTTTTTTCCTTAAAAGCAAACTCAGATGAGGCAGTCTACCAGAAGACAAAATGAGATATGATGGAAATCTGCAAATATTTTTAATCAAACCAGCATAAGTAAGTTATAAGACAGTCTGTTTCCAACCCAGGTTCAAATCAGACTCAGCCTATTGTTTCTAATACCAAATTTCTATCTTATCAAGTGCTAAAAAAACCAACAAACCAACCAACCCCCCGAAAAACCAAACCAAACCAAAATCCCAAAACAACAACCAAAAAAGACCTACACAGAGACTCCCCAAAACCCCAGGAAGTTCATTAGGACTGGGAGTATTATATTTACCCTTTACTTACATGATTTTCTTTATCTTAGGTTTCACCAGTCTCGAGAGATTTCAGCTTCATACGAAGAGTCTGTATTGATATTGCCTGGCAGGAAAACCAGGAGAGATAATCTGAGACTTAAAAAATGTGCATCCTGGAAAATCAAAGAAGATAAAGTATGCAAGAGAAGGAATCCTCTTTGGTATGTGACAGATCTTGGAAGATGACACTTAAAGCACAAATCCTTAAAAAAGAAGTCTTGGTCCCATGTAAATTTCTGCTGAGTTCAGATGCAGATTTTGTGCAACCACACGGGACCTACTGGAGGATCAATATGTTACTGGCTTTCCCTGAGTACACAGTTTGGCAGTAGCACCTGTTTAAAGTCAAGTCTAATACATCTCAGAGTAGTGATGTAAACACACAACCCTTGCTAAACTTCCCATCACTCTCATGAAAGGTAGTTCACTTAGGGATGTTGACTCCTGGAAAATACCACAAACCCCAAGCATTTTTTTGATACACATTTCCTCTGCAATTAAGTCTTGCCTTGAAAAGAAGAACCTATATTATCCTAAGTACAGAAAACTTGGAAAACACACAAGGATTTAGGCATAAAATGATGGTGGCTATGACTAAGGCACCCAATAGATAAAGAGACTGGATTTAACAGAATTGTTTTCCTTCAGTGCCCCTAGCGTTTGTCATTTTCCAGCAGCTTTCTGTTCTGCGTTCTAGCTTTGGAGAAGGATTTTTTAAGGTAAATAATTTTCCCTCTGAACTGCACAAGGAGACAGTCCTTATTTACATGATCAATTCCCAATGCCTGGATACAGAGGAAGGCAAGCTTCCTGTACTTGCAGACAGGAACACTTTACACAGCATCTACACAGCACACCAGGTTTGCAATTGCAGGAAACTTTCATACAGCAGACAGTGAATTAGGCATAAGAATTATCTTAATATTATATCCCCCCAGTACTACTGTTTTGGAGAGATTAAAAAAAGAAGTAAGGTAGCAGGAGAACAATACTTTCCTCTGGAAAACGCTGACAGCTGATACAGTGTCATCTTCACAACTGCCTCAAATCAAGTACTCTATAAGGTTTTAACTGTCAAGTAGATGCTCCCATTGCTACAGTGAAAGAGAAATAATAATTCATTTAAATATCAGGAAAGTGCACCTGTCAGAGCTGTAGATGGAAGTATTATGTTCTATATCAGAGAACCTTGTAGAAAAAGACTGATTTGTTAAAAAATAAACTTATTTTATTTATTCATAACTTGTTGATATAAAACGTTTTTCTTATTTCCTATTGTGAAAAAAACAGTCTCTAAAAATTAGGAAGGTTTCAAATTCAGTGATGTAAAGAAATAATTTGTCAATACAGATAATATGTCAAATTGTTGACATATGAGATTTAGTTGGTTTTAAAGCACAATTATGTTTTACATGAAGAAATATCTGTGGATTTCTAGAACAAGAGTATTTGCTGAATATAGGTACCAATCCAGAGTAAATATATACAGTACACCTTCTAATTTCACTGGATAGACTTCAGGAAAAGAGTTTATATATCACTGTTAATACTTAACCATGCTTAGAAACACCTCCCTGCTCAAAGCGCCTGCCAGCATTTGCTATATTTGCATTTACAACCAGCATCAGAAAATACAACTAAATACTTTTTTATGTACTTTATGCATTACTGAACATGATTTGATGTGTCCTTTGATGACTCTCAGTCAATATCAGTCTAAGTAGTGGATCAATCAGGTGTTAAAATTTTAAAGAGAAAATATTACTTTTTACTTTTCAATGCCATGTCTGACACTAACATAATATCATTCCCAATTTTATTAAACAAACAAATAATAAACCCCATTCTGATGGAGGGGGGTTCCTTTTTTTTTTTTTTTCCTTTTCCTCCCATATACCATTTTCAGCTTAAATCCCCCTTCTCCTTATGTATAAGAAATTCAGGCCTTTACTAGTACTGCCTTAGCAGTAATAGCTGAATAGCTGATCCATGACATCTGAGTTTTGAATACACAACGGGACTGTGCCAAAACAGTTAAAGGATTTTGATCTGACACTTTTATAGTTGTCCTGGACACCTCTTTTAAACACAGTAAAGCAGTCAAACAGATAAAAGGAACTAACTGGAAGTTAGTGTGAAAGATCCAATTACGAATGCAGCGTTTTTCGTATACCATAACTTATTCCAGCTGCATTCCCTACAGGTTACCACATGATTCACAGATAAAAGTTTTAATGTAGATTTGATCAATTTTAGTTTGTTGCTTGGAGGAAAAGCTGTCAAACTGCCATTAAACTAGGTTCCTCTTTATTCTAAAGTATAAAAATGTAACACTTCAAATAATATGAGTATCAGGCAAAGTGAACTTATACCGTAATAGGGAGTGATGTAAGTTAAGAACCCCTGAGTACAGGTAATTGTGATGATAAAAAATAACAAATATAGATGAAGTCTGTCTTTCAGAAAAGCATTCATTTAAGTAGGCAATAAAAAAGACCCCACAGCAGCAAAAAATCAAAACAAATTAATTTTCTTAGCAAATTCCTAAAAGTTTTACAAACCAGACTTCTGAAAATTGCTCTGCAGCGCTTTGGTGTTTCTCCACCTAAAATTTCACCATGATTTTTAAAGCAATTTCAAACACTCTTTTGTTACAATTAGTCACACTGTTGCAGGGCCCAAGGAAGGTAAGGGTGCAGAAAATAATGAGATAACTTAGATAAGGGAATGATTAAACAATTTGACAGAAATGTAAATATTAAAGAGAAATGGGACACTGGGGATTTCAGCTGTTCCCCTTTTGAGACAAATTTTGTTCCATGTTTTAGTCTATTTTATTGATGCATTCTTGAATATTATAGTTTATATATATTTAAAAATTAAAATACCAAAATCCAACTGGTAGCCAGTGACTAGCGGTGCTTCTCAGGGGTCAGTCCTGCCTTGTGTCTGTGTTAATGACATGAGTGATGGGACAGGCGGTCAGAACATTTGAGGATGTCACCAGATTCTGGACAGGGCTCATATTCAGGAGCTGGTCAAGCTGTAAAAATATGGAGTGAATCAAACCTCAGGAAACTTAGCAAGGAAAACTTCTGCCCCGGGATCCAATGCAGCTAAACAGTCCAATTAGAAAGTGATTTAACAACAAAGGACCAGCACTCCTGACTGACAAAAGTTACACATGATTAGCAGTACAGTCTTGCATCTCTGAAAAAAAAAATCATCTTATAGTGATCTACAATCACTTAATGAAAGACACACAGATAGAGATTCTCGCAGGGATGCCCAATGGGAAGGCAAGAGGCAATGGACACAAACTGAAACATGGGAAACTTTGACTTGATAGAAGGGAAAAAACCATTGTGGCTGTGTTCAAACACTGGAACAGGTTGCCCAGGGAAGTTACAAGATTTCTGTCCTGAAGACTTTTAAAAGTCAACTGGGAAACTGCCTTGAATAATCTCATGTGTTAGACATGCTCTGAGCAGAGAGGCTTCACGAGATGACAAGAGAACCTTCCCATGGATTCATGATTGATCTTAATTGACTCCCTACACTTACAGGACATAGAGATCTGCAAGATAGTGTAGGGCTTGGAGGATTTATTTTTAATGTATTGCTGTTAACAGAAATATCAGAGAATGATTCATTAGGTGGCTCAGCGGCCGAGGTGAGCAGCTTCCATGTTGGCACAATCTGCAGAGCAGGCCAAGTATTGCTCTCCTCTGTGCTTTCAGTTGCAGAGAACAATGAGGAAAGAAACAGAAAGATCCAGCAGATTGATAACTTGGCTCCAAGCCTTGTGTCACCAGCAGAATTCTGGAGGGTTTGATCACTAATTACTCTACAGACCTGATGGTGACAGATAGGGAACACCTGTCTCAAAGGTGGAAAAGGATCTTTGTGCAGGAAGTCATCAGGGCTCATGGAAAGAACTCTAAACTCCATTGGGAGGGGCAAAGGGGCAACACCAGGCTCTCTAGAGATAAGATTGATTTGCAGCATGACAATATTTTAGGAACTGTGTGAAAGCAGGGTCCTTCAGTCTGTCTCACTGGAGGTAAGAGGTGAAGATCAAGGGGACAACACAGACATGAAAGTTATTGGTCTGTTAGAAACCACAGGAGCATCTGAGAACAGTCACATAGTGCAGGGGTTCAGTTTGCTTTTCCCGGCTAGCTCATTCACCAAGCTCACATTTAAGGGTACAGCTTGGTACCTTTCCAAACTTGTAGGTCTGGCCTCAGGCTGAAGTGTGGCGATGACGAGAAACTAAGGAGGACTTCCACATGGGTTTCAACTGGGGTTTTATTTCACCCAGAGGGCCCACATAAAAGTGAGTTTTTCCTCTTGGGTTTCAGCTTATGTACAGGGGGTATGGAAAGGGGGCAGGGGACAATCTAGAACCAATCCCAGAGGGTGGGGGAGTTACCCAGAACAAGGGGACAATCAGTAGAACAATCCCATATATAAAAAAGGGAGGGGATGGCATGGACTCTGCCAATCACCCTGGCCCCCCACTAGAACTTTCTAGCCATCTGGGCAGGGTTTCAGAGTGATGGACAGGATCCATAATTAAGGAAAAACCAAAAGGGGTTTTAACATGGGGGTACAGGGAGAAACCATTATAAAACAAATAACAGAAGAATGCACAAATTTGGTAAAGCTAAAATGCACCACAAAAACATAGGAATCAGGGCATCCCCTCCCAAAACCATGGCAGGTTCAGCAGCCCTACTGAAGTACATTTACACCAATGCACGCAGGATGGGCAAGAGACAGGAGGAGTTGGAAGCCATTGTGCGTGTGGGGGAATGTTGCCATCATGGAAACTTTGTGGGATGATCTGCACAACTGAAGTGCTGCAATGGATGACTATAAACTCTTCAGAAGGATAAGCAAGGAAGGAAGGGTCATGGGTTAGCCCTGTATGTCAGGAAGTATTTTGGCTGTCTGGAGATTAACAGAGGTGATGGCAGACTTAAATCCTAATGAGTAGGAATCAGAGGAAGGCCAACAAGACAGGTGGGACTCTGTTATGGATCATTCAACCAGGATGAAGCGGGAGACAAAATCTTCTATAATAGCTGGGAGAAAGCTGAAAATCATCAATTCTTGTTTTGATGGAGGACTTAACTTGCCAGATAGCTGCTGATAATAGATTACAGTAAAGAGGAAACAGTTTAGGAGGTTTGGTTGAAACTCGGGAAGAAAAGGAGAGTTTATGACCTTTGGAAGATGCCATGAAGTTATTCAGGGAGAAAATTAGTATAAACAAAGCCAAATAAAACTTAATCTGACTACTGATATAAAAGACAATGAAAAACTTTTCCATAAAAGTGTTAGTAACAAAAGAAGAGCTAAGATTCCTCTTCCCTTACTGGATGCAGAAGGAAACATAGCAACAAAGAATGAGGAAAAGACTGAGCTAATTAATGACTTCTTTCCTCTGTCAGCTCTAGTAAGTCTGCCCTTGGCAACTCAGAGGTGGAACAGATTATTTTATTGAATAGTAAAATTGCTCTACAATCACCAGATATCACAAAGAAGAGAGGGAGGGTTCAGGGCCACCAAGTTGACTTTCTTTTTCTTCTTTTTCCTTTTTATTTTTTCCCCTTTTCTTTTTTTCTTTTTTTTTTTTTTTTTTTTTTTTCTCCCAGGAACAAACTCATATAATCCCTATCAGAAATCAGAAATTTAAGCTGTTTGAAGATATGTTAATGATAACCTTCTCAAGCTTGACTTCTTCCTAACCAGTCTCATAGTTTGACTTCATCCTTCTTCAGTGTTTTTTCCATGCAGAGGCTGAGATACTGCTGTATAGATTTCTGAGTAAATATACCCCTCAATACTTTGTTTTGTATTATTAAATACTACTCATTAAATATGTTTCAGTTGTGATCAAAACTAAATTTCAAATTGTACTCTGCATATTCATTAATTGAGGCAGTTCATGAGCAGGAAAATTCTTCCTCGCTATGCTTATTCTGTTTTAAATTTAAAAATCCTGATTTTTCTTTAAAATTATTCAGAAATTTCAAGTAAGAATCTTACAGGGGTACTGTTCTTATGACAGCGGTGTTCGGAGTGATTGTATCAGGCCACTAAGTCAATGATTGAATAGTTTCAAGCTGATTTTGAGAAGAGCTGATAAAATAATCTAAAACTTCCTTTTGTTTTAACATGTTAGAGAAAAGTACAGAAAGCATCACAAATCTTTTATTTCTCCAGTGATCTTTATGAATTATGAGTAGCTGGGGTCTAGGAATGCGGAGGCAGTTAATAAAGGATGTGAGCCCAAAAACTGAGACAGTGAGCCCTATAGACAGGAAATAAAACCACTGCAGAATTCATTTTCACCACAGGCTTTGTCCCTCACATTCTACATTTCATCCCACTGAGATCAAAAACAATTTGACTGCTTCGGTAGAAAATGAAAAGATATCAAAACCATCAAATGTCCAAAATGTGTCAAAAACATCTAATGAGTTTATCTGTTCTAGATCCAGGGAATTTTCTTCACCAAGTATTAGAAAAGATGGCTTTGTGTTCTGTAACAGCTGAACAGCACTTGGCTTGCCTGAATGGTGAAAGAAGCAGTGCAAAACATTCTCTTCACCCTGCTGAACAAAGAATAAGTCCTCAAAAGTGAATTGCCTAGAGATGCTACTCGGCTAATCCAGATCACATTTTCTTTTGTGGAAAATAACTGCTGAAGGTCCTCATTTGCCATCTATTTGCATCAATATTTAAAAGCATAACTAGTGAGGGCATAGAAATTTATTCTGTATAGTACCCGTACTTTGCAGATTTCTGCTAAGCTACCTGAGAAATCCTGGGATCAATCAGTACTCTCTAACTTACATGCTACAGGTTGCCTTTGAATTAATTTGTTTTAGGAAGAACACCTTTT
>VWZU01010323.1:113059-173896 GCA_013397095.1 Sterrhoptilus dennistouni
AAACCCTTTTTTTTTTTTTTTTTTTTTTTTTTTTTTTTTTTTTTTTTTTTTAATTGTCCATTTTGGACTTCAAAACAGCTAGTTCAAGGGAAATTCAAAAGTCTTTGTTTGAGTGATGCTTGATCTGATTACTCTCTCTGCTAGAAATATGTATCTTATTCTTTGATATAATAATTTTAGATTGATTTTTTTTTTCATTTTAGGCAGTGGTTGTATTTTAGGCATTTGTCAATCTGACTCAATAGCCCTTATACACATCCTGTTTTTCATGCACCTACTGATATAACTCTTGGTCCTCTTTTTTATCAAGCTAAACACCTTTGAATAATAATTATTGGAGAGAAATATTATTACGTTAATTTCACAAAATTTAAGTTATTTCATATATCTTCTCTGTATTCTTCAATTTATTGGTTTTGGGTCTGTGGATGCCAGAGAAAGTACATTACTAGGCAATTCATCTGATCTTGCTACCAAGAGCAAAGGGAATATGAACTTTCTGATCCAATTTATTATATTTATGCAGGAGAGAAATGCATTGTTTCTTTTGAAATAGGACCTAATATTCATTATGCACCTCTAATACTCTTCAAGATATTTCCATTTTTACAATCTTTGCAGCAGCTACTAACAATATTAATTAGAACTTTTTGTTTTCTCCCAAACAGTGACAAAAAATGCTGCACAGAATACAACCAAGAATTCAGCCTCGCAGAACCCAGCAGGATGGTCACTCTCTAAGAAGCTTTCCCTTTCTACTTGCATTTTGAAGCCTATCAGTCAATCAAGTTTTGTCTAGTTTATATCTACAATTCTTATTTGCTGTTGATTGAGCCCCACATTTTAATAACCTGTATCCACAGAAGAACTCAGAAATTACTTCAGCAATGAACACTTCTATCAATCTTACATTCTTAAACTACTTTTCAGGTTAAGAGAAACCTCCTAGAAAATTTTGGGATAACTTGAAAAATAACTACTGGTTTTGGAAACTATTATTAAACCAGTATACTCAGGAAAAAAAGAAACCAAATTGGTTTCTCAAGGTCTATTTTCTAGAGAAGTATGATGAACACTGGTGTTCCCATTGTTAATACCATTTTGTACTACTACAACTGTAATATTGCTTTGAACTCCTAGCAAACAATAGCCAAACAATTACCAAAAAAAAGGTCTCAGAATTTACCACATTTTCCTAACACTTATGGAAATTCAACAGAGTTGATTGAAGAACACCACATATGCTTAAAAATTCTAGGAGCTAAACTATATAGAACCTCTGATGAACTTTTTGTTCGATAAGAAATTGCTTCCTGGAAAGCATTGCATTTTGAAAGCACTATTGTATTATGAAAAGACTTTCTTGTTTACCAAAACCTGTAATGTTTATTGGAAGAAAACACCCTTTGGACAATATCTGTTGTTTATTTTTATTAGTTCTACCACCTTAACGTGTAAGAGCCCATGACTCACAATGTATGTTCAGAGTGAGCTTGAGAAAGCAAAACCAAATATTTGCCTCCAACAGTGTAGTTGTGTTCTCTTATTGCTACAGGCAGATTGATACACCTCTAAGCCCTCTGTTCAGAGCTGATTTTCCTGCAGTGATGCCATCATGGTCCTGTCATTGGAAGTGCAGCTTTTCCTTGAGACTCCCTGAGGCCTCCATAGAAGGTCATGTTCCCACTCATACTTCAGAGTTCACTAATGAGCTTGACTTTATGTGCTGGTGCAGTGATACCAGTGCTGAAGTTGAAGGCTATCAGCTGCAAGGGCATGTGTAGAGGATATCAGAGTGGTCTGTGCTATTAGACTGGGATGATTTCACTGGGATAGTCTTCAGGAGTATGCTAAGGACACTGGGGCTGTGATTCCCAGTTGTAATTAGCAGCCCGATTCCATCCTTCGGTGTTCATCTTTATGCACTGCACTTGGCTCACCTGTATTTACCTTCCTTAGTCCAGTGTTCTTGTTTGATTGCTGACAATGACATTTCACATCCATTTTCAATGGTGAAGGACTGGATTTTCCAGAAGTATTTTCAGTCAGAA
This sequence comes from Sterrhoptilus dennistouni, assembly GCA_013397095.1. Lineage (NCBI taxonomy): Eukaryota > Metazoa > Chordata > Aves > Passeriformes > Zosteropidae > Sterrhoptilus > Sterrhoptilus dennistouni. Next base: position 115,111 of record VWZU01010323.1, read on the forward strand.
CAAGGATTTTGTATCCTTATTAGCTGTATGCCATTGATAGATGTAAATTTATCCCTAAGGGACTAAGATGAGACACACTATCTATTTCTGAGCTTCCCAATGATTGACTGCAGCCCCAATTAGGCCAAAGCATTCAGATGTATTTAGTGTACAGTCTTCAAGGGCAGCCTGAAATATCTTGCACTTTTAATTCTATTGAGTATATGGTTTATGGTTTAATTTCTTTAATGCAGTACTATCCTTCTGTCACAGAAAGGCAAATATTTTTCAGAATGACTTTATGTAGTTGTTAAATCTACCTCAGACATTTCGTTTTGAAGTGACCTTGTTTATGCTGGGTAGGGAAAAAACCCCATTTATTATGTGTTTGTTAAACTGCAGCTGCGTGTTCAGCATAATAGGAGTCTGGACCTCTGCCTCCAAAGATTAATATAGTTTTGATTTGAAGCCAATGAAAACCTTAAAATGCTTTTGGTATTATATTATTAATTTCAGCATAGAATTTGGCCTATTGAAAAAAGAAGTCTCATTTCCCAAAAAACATGCACACTGACCTCCTACCCATATTTTGGTAAACTGAATGTTGTAGAAATCTACTTAGAACTTGGAAAAAAAAAGCCTGAATGAAATAAATATACAATAAAAATACTGTATTTAAATAAACAACAAAAAAGAGCAGTTAAGTATTTGAAGGGCACTGCTGAGTTGTTTGAGCATAAGATGTGAATATGATTAATGCTTTTGAAATACATAACATAAGGTACACAACTGAGGACAGGCATATCTTAGGCTTTTATATTATATTTTTACCAGTGTAACTGAGTATTTGCTATTAAATTTCTGTTTATGACCTACTGGGCATATTTTCTGATGGTTTAGTGTCACTGGTGTGGTCACTATGGCAGTTTGATTTTAACAAGTTTTAAACAGGTATTGCCAGTCTGAAGGTGAACTCTTAAGGGTCATGATTTAGAGTTATCAGATTTGCTCTGTATTATACCATGAAAGGAAAACAAGACATTGCCTCAAACCATGACATTTAGATGGAGTCTTCAGAAACACCAAGAAGTGGAGTTTGGTATCTGGTATGGGGTTTTAATTTTGCCTGGTTTAATCAAAAGGTCACTTTGCAAAGTTTAAATCTGAATTCATAGTCCTATTTCAAAAAGGTTTTTAAGACTCCAGGGCTTAGTAAAAAATATTTTGCAGGTTAAAATATATTCTTTCAGTTCTCAGGTAATTTTACAGTCCCAGGACATTTTTTGGGGGTGCAAATATAAAAGGTTTTAATTCTATCAAAGTCAAAACTACAGGTGTTCAGGAATATTTGCTTCCTAAGTTGAAAGAAAGGAAGGACAATGACTTCTGCCAAGTGAAAGGCAGGCATCAACATAAATTACAAAGGTTCAAATCCTGTGATTTAAGAGAAGAAAACAATTAAGTATAAAACAACATAAATTAACTAAAAGCTATTTCTTAAATTGAACTTTGCCTCCCAGCTATGTTTCTAGATACCTATATATAATAAGGTATTTCTTTGTCTTGTTGTGAAAGAATCAATGTCAATATTCAAAACAATTACGATCTGTATTTATGACCTCATAAAGACAAACTCACTACATATTAGTACTGTTCCTGATTGTATTTTTTAAGATGAGCTTATGGAGCAATAATTCTTACTGAGTGCACACACTAGTCAGATGTCATTGTTAGCTTTGCCATTGATAAAAGAGCAAAGAGAATTTCTGATCAATGCCTTGCAGCCCTCTTTTAGCTGTCTGCTGGTACCTGGCTTCTGGCATTTACCAGCTTTTCAAACAGCTTTTATTGCTTACCCATCTGACCACCTTGTCTGGCTGATTTTGAAGAGCTAATGATGTCTGTCAGACCTTACAGGTCTATATTTCTGAGAAACAGAAAAAATTATTTTTGGAAGGAACACATTGATGAGCTAGTTTGTAAATTATTTTATTATTGCCTTCCTGGGCAGCCCAGTCATTAAATGATATTGTATGCTCCATTTTTTTTCTGTAATGGCCTTCCTGCAGTTGCAGGCTCTAGACCCTAGAGCCTCAGATGCTGTAACAATATTATTTCCATAGTGTTGATAAACATGCCAGCTAGCTCATTATGACACATCATTCAATCCCTGATGCCTATACTTAAACTTTTCTATTCCTGGTGCCAGGAGTTATGTGCAAAGCTAGTCAGCATCACTGACTTCTTTTTGCTAGCTGTGTTGGCTGACACATCTGTACCAACAAGATAGGGATGTACACAGACTGAGGCAAAATGGTTATACTAAAGGACATTTGCACCCTCTGGAGCATTAGGCTTCAAGAGACAACTTCCAGGCAATACATGAAATATTCATTTGTACTTGAGTTGTCATTTTTCTATGTCCCTTTATATATTGCTCTGCTAAAGCACTGAATGTACTGATCTGTATTTTATCTCTTTGTATTTTATCTAATATAATCACTATACTTTGAGTTAAAATATTATCTTCTCTAGCCCTTTCCTTTGATAGGTTGATTTGTGGACATTAGAAACTCATTAAACATTCACATCCCATGCTGATGGGTGTAGTCTACACAATCGAACAGCCACGTTATTGGAAATGTGTATAAGGTGCAACATAAAACATATTTAGATAGCAATTGAGTGTAAATATTTCATAGCAGAAAAAGTGCCAAGTCTCACTGCTTGCATCCAAAGAACTGACTGCATTTGTCAAATTAATGTCTCTTTAGCAGAACATAAACAATTTAAAAATAAAATCAACTTAATGTAGTCCTCCCACATAACTCTCAGTTTACATACCTACACAAATTTACCCTATTATTAAGTCAGACTACTGACTTCACTAACAACAAAATCCATATATTTAGGAACTTGGCATATAATAATAATAATAGATTTCAAATCATTCTTTAGGCTAACAAAGGTAAACCTGTATTTTTGCTTGTTTTTTTCTTCTGAAATATGAAAACCAAAACATTTTCTAAGGAAGTCCCACAAAGGACACAGAAAAGTTCATATTCCAATCAAATCATAATTACCTTAAACCAGTGTCTTTTTATTTGACATTGAGAGAATATTTTCACTTGTGAAATAAGGGTGTTACAAATATATATTATTACATTCTTGCATATTAGAGCAATCTAAAGTCATACTGCAATTCTCAACGTGATTTCTTTGAAGAAGATGCATGATTTCAGTTAATGCAGTTTGCTATAAGTGTGCTTATAATTGTTTCTGAAGGAATTAAACAAGTAGCTAATAAATTATAATCCAAAATATAAACATTTTATAGTTATAATTTAATTGAGATAATTTATGAGGGAAAACCACTATATTAACAGTTTAGTCATTAAAAGTATGTAAGGGTTTAGCTATATATGCTTTATAGAGAGGAAATAAACATTAATAATACCATTAATAATTATATTATCATTGTTGAATATCCAACCACTCTTCCACATAACTTGTTGCCAGCTTTTAATGCAAAAAATATTTTTAAATGCGGCATTCTTCTCCCTTCAATGTATGTGCAATGTATTTCTATATTGATAATAATTTAAACCTTCAAAACTCATGCCTCTGAAATGTCTCTGGTAGCTTCTTTTTTGCTGATTTTTCTGTGTCCTGAATGCCAGGAATATGAAGAGCCAGAAATATGAGGGAGACCATACTGGTAACTTAACTGTTATGAGAAATGTCTAAACTGGAGTCATCAGTGGTATGAGTACTACACACAGGAAATCAGACTTCTCTTTATCACCTCAAGCAAATACAAAATATTTCCTAAATACAGATGAGGAATATCTCTCTAGCATTAATTTGCACCTGTCAAACTGAAAAAGCCTTAAGGTCAGAATCTTCCAAGAATGCATGCATATTTATCTTAAGATTTTTAAGCTAATATGTGTTTCTGCTTCAGGATTCGTATATGCAAACCCTGTTAGGCTGGGAGAATTTCCTGTGTATTGGTATGATGGGTTGTACCTGAAGGTGTTAGTGCAAGCTATTGTTTGTATGCAAAAAAAGGTCAAGTCAGTGAATTTTTCAGAATTGATACTGAGTAAGTTGGTTCTTTTACACTTCAATCTCATATTAAATGATTGGGGTTTTTTTCAGCACTGGGGTTCCCTGTTATTTTATTTATAACAAGGATATTTCAACTGCTGCATAAATTTTTTATCTCATGGGTCACTGCAAATACAGTATAGTTTCAGCATCCATAAACACAATAACATTTTACAGTAAAAGAGTATAAATTAAAATTCCCATACATCTGAAAATCCTGCTCTTCTAAGCCGTAACTTTTAGAAATTTAATTTCATATTAGCTACATTTCTTAGGAAAACAAATTTTCAAAAGCTCCTTTGTCCATAAATAAAACAAGAGTCTGGTCTGATTTTTATTTTGATTTGTTTTGGTTTTGCCTTGGTTTATACCCACTTACATTTTTCATACATAAAATCAATACATACGTAAAATCCTGAAAATACTGTCCAGTGCATACTACCAAACACTGAACATTCTTATGGAAATGGGACACAATTAGATCAGACATTTTATTTTCCCAACTTTTTTCAAATCTATTGTAATTCAAAAAAGGACAAAACCTGCACATCTAATACATCAGAGGTTTTGCATCCATTTCTTAAATCTCTTCAGATTCAAAGTCTCTCCAGGAACAGCTTAAGCCTGACTTAGAGTGGCTGCTGCACATCTCTCTGTGTGAGAGAGCAGAAGTGATAAATCGTTTCTTGCAAAGAAAGTCACGCTCAGACAATGAACACAGTAAGAGTCCAAACAGTGGTCAAAAGGCAGTGTGGCTCAGGATCACACTGCTCAGCAGTTCCAGGCTGTGTTGAGCAGTTAGAAATGGTAATGAGAGGCACAGAGAGTGCTAAAGGCTCTCTTTACTCACCCACCACAGAATAAGAAGCTATCGGTGACTTGGAACTACATAGTCCAATCATGAAATACTTAAACATTAGATCTTGGTAGTACTATAAAAAGACTGTACCCTATTAAAAAAGAAAAAATATTCAGCAATGAACAGGACAAATGTGATATCGCTGAATCCAGCCTGACATTGTAAAATATGATGGCGCTGTTCAATTTCTGAAGCAAGCTACACTGGCCATTTTGTCTGGTTTACTCAGCAGACTAGAATAGCCCTAATGTTTTTAATAAAATAAGCTGAAATTGAAGTAGAGTAATAATTATATTAGATAAGTTAATAAGCCAGTTAGATATTGATTTGTGCTTCTTTCAAAGAAACACATCTAAGCTGTGCTCTAGTATGTCCAAAGAGCTGTAAAGACTGAGAACCATTTCAAGCAATAGACACAAAGAGGTTATTTCCTTGGGCTAGAATTTTCTGTCACTGCTACCACTGATTTCAGGCTACTTGTGGTAACAAGGATGCTCATATAGCTGAGACTCTGGAAGGAACTTTCATCTTTTCTGCACCAGTTTGATTAACAGACATATGCATCAGACTTCAGGTGACAGGAAGACATCCACAACATACCCTGACTTGCAGGATTATTGTACCTGTAAGAATGAATTAAGAAAATTTTGAAGATATTCATGCCACTGACAGCTGAACTTAGTCATGTAGGTAGGTTAGCTGGCATGTTTTCCCTGATTCTCTTCAAAATCAATGGAAAGTTGTTCACCTCTTTGAGAGGGTCACCTTAGGGATCTTCTACATTAGATCTCTCCTTTAGATTTTCTTCTTCATTGAACATACTTCCCTGCACTGACTAATCAAAATGTGCAGGAGACTAATGGGCTGATTTAGGCTCCAAAAGATTTTGCCACGACCGTTTTGGGTAGATGAGACCTGACCTGTGGTTTTACCACAAGTGTCTTTTTAGCCACTTCACAAGAAGACACCTTTCATGCTTACTTTGTATGTGACAGTGTAGCATCACTAAAAGTGTATCATATGTCAAAAGTATGGCTTTACATGTTAGAAATTAAAATATTTTATCAGAAATACCTTTGGCATATGTGTAAACTTTCTCTAATGAAACTTCACATTTTAGTTTTAGAGACTTCACATTTTAGTTTTAATGGTTTTCAATAGACCTTATGGTAATAATTGTCCTATTATTGTAGATTATTATACCAATGTCATGGTTGTTTTCAATGATAGGCAAAACTCATTTTTGTTGTTGTACTTGTTGTATTTTTATTGTAGCAACTTGTCTTGCTACTCTTCATTATGTCACTCTAATAAAGATTTGATGGCTGTTAAAACCTGAAAATTCAATGTCAGGTGATTCCCAATATATTTTCTTTCTGTTCCATTATTCCAACAGAAAAATGGAGCAAAGTTTGTTTTCTCTTAAGGCTTTCTGAAAATTCAAAATCAAAAATTATACTTTTCTGATTTTATTTCATACATTGTCAGTTTCATAGTGAACAATTTGAAGGATTTAAGTGTTTGTGATACACCACTAGGATTAATGGCTTCAGAGTCCCTTCACTTATCATTGTGAATCACCATTGAGAAAGACACATCAGTTTTAATGCAAGGTAAGCAAACAGGAAAATAAATTTCTCTTACCAGAAAAGATGCAAACCATTCCCCTGTGAAAAATGTACTGTTAAGGAGAAACCCAAACACCTGGGAATTCTGGCTAGAACACAGAGTTAGGAAGTACAAGGTCATCATAACACTTTATTTTTTCATTTCCTATAGGTGAGATTTTTGTTGTTGTTGTTGTTCAGACTGTTCTGAGGTAGCTAAGAGATGCCTCTTTGCATTTCATTCTTGAGCTGGTTTTGTTTGAACACTTATCACTGCAAAATATACTTCTCTTCTGCATTCACAGAATCCCTTATTTTCATGAATGAATATCTGTAAGAAAGATCTTGAGATGCTGATCTGGCTTATGAATAGGATTTCCTTTGAAACCTTAATTCTTGACTTGCAACACAGAAGAGTTTTCATATTGAAAGCAAACTCTTTTTTACAGGTTTTGATAGTTTAAAATGTACATTTAGTATTACTTTAATAACTGAAACTCATTACTTTTTAAATAACTGCTAACTTATTCAACACCAGTTTGTTTAATACTATGTAGAAACCTTTTTTCTTAGAGTTCTGCATATTTTCCCTAAGGAAAAAATTTAGTCCTGTTACTTGTTCTTTCTTACTCATACTATAAATAAAACATGGATTCTCATTATATAAGAGAAAAGAGGCAAGTTTTCATCAATTACAGGATTTTGGTGAATGTGAAACAATTTTAGGTTATTTTCTAAAAAGACAAAATACACAGGGAAATTCAAGGAATTATAAAAAGAGCTGTGTTATTCTAGAACAAGTGTTATTTTTATTAAACATTTCAATCTTACTAAGTTTTTGAACTATATAATTCCAAAATATTCCCTAATAACTCATAACTGAGACCAGTACCTGCTTTGTGCGGCTTCAATTCAAGCAGCAATTTGATCTGTGTTCTAGAAAACAGATAGTTCCTGACCCAGTGAAATCCAGTCCAGGTGTGTGTCCCTTTTTACATCGCAACATGGGGTTTTATTAATTTTTTACAATTTTAGTTTCTCATTTTCTACACAACAAGAAACTTTTTCTTGGTTTTCAAATCACTTCATGATTTTTAAATATTAAAAAATTCATAAAACAGCCTCTAAGTGCTTTTGGTTTTCTCCAGAAAAATGACCACAAGGCATTTAGAAATAAACTGTACTGGCATCATGACAATCTGATTTCCAAGCTGAGGATTTGACTCTAATGCTCAGTTCTTCACAGAGTCTTATTGGATTCATGTCATTGAAACATTGCCAGAGAAGTGTATTCGCTTTGATATAAGATTCATGTCATGCTAAGGAGAACTGAGGCACTTAATTCTGAGATTCACAGGCTACATATAAGACATGCAGACTATTTCTTAGTTTTAACACGGTATTTGAGCACTCCCAGTAAAGGTAATAAGACTGTATGAAGAGGAGAATTACTGTGCTTGAGCAAACACATTTCACCTGTAAGTTAATTAAATGCTAGTGTTTAAAACTAAGATCTGCAAGTGAATGTGAAAACAGTGTCTGTGCTTAGTGCAACCTTTTTAGACAGTTTGTTTTACTCATTAGCCAAAGAGATGTGAATGAATTGGTCAACTGGTAGCCAGAGCTGGACCACCTCTAATCAGTACTACCAAATTCAGTGGTAACTGCCCCACTTTCTGTAAACTGAGATACTTGTAATGGAACTGTTAAATCTCAGTCAAGCTTCTGCTTCACACACATTTACTAAGCAGGAGCATTGGTGATTACATACTAACACACATTCCTTGGGGGTTTTTCTCATTACTTACAACTTTACATAGGTAGCTCAATAAACCGAGAGAAAAGTCTAAACAGATACATCATAATAAACCAATATAGGGAAAGAAACAACTCATAAGAGGACATTTCCTTTTTGTTTTCATAGCAGCAAAATCATTCATATCTACCTTGATCTCTCTTAAATCTTTGACATAATCCCCTACAACATCCTTGTCTCTAAATAGGACAGATATGGGTTTTATGGATAGATGCTAGATAAATAAAGGATTGGCTGAATGGCAACATCCAAAGCATTGCAGTGAGTCACTCAATGTCTCAATAAAGATCAGTAACAAGGGATGTCCCTCAGGATTCTGTACTGGGACCAGTGTCTTTGTTAATGACATGGACTGTAGGATTGAAAAGCAAGTCTGAAGATAGCATCAAGATGAGAGGTCCATTGAGGATTCCATCCAATGGAACCTTGACAGGCTTGAGGACCCGGACAACATGAAAATCACAAAAATCAAAAAGGCCTAGTGTAAGGTCACCCTAAGACTGAATAAAAGATTGTAAAACTGGTTTACTGTATTTGCAACCCAATCCACCAATTCTCTTTATGAGACAAAAGCTACAAAAAATTATTTAGACTAAACATGTAATGAACTTTAGGTGACTAACTAAATCAATTGACAAGTTAAAAAAAACCTAAAATGGATAGGCATATTCATAGGCTAGTTCATAGGTTGATCTATAAGCAAGAAGTCACAGTTCTTGTGCTGAATGTGCCATAGAGGCTTTTCAGAGACAGCTGCTAGCTTCAAAAGATAAACATATGGATAGATGTAAATTGCATATGCAGTACATACATATGTAGTATGGTATGAAAACCATAACACTTAAAAAAGTATCACTGAGTTTATACATGCAAGACTCTGAAGCAGGAAAGCTTGTACCCCATTACAGCTGTGGCAAGACATTTCAGGCAAGGGATAATTTCAGAGATAACTGGAATATAAATATTCATGTACACTAACAGGAATGTTTGAGTGTAGATAAGTAAATATGTACACTTAATTAGTATAGTTCATCACCTTTTGATACTGCTCAGGAAAAATTCTATGACTAGCTGTCAAGAAGTTATTCTGGCAGATATTCAGACCCTTATTATACTTTGGAAACTTTACTGAGAAATGTATTTTCTCTTCTTTTACTGTTGAAACATAAATAATCAGGATTGACTAGTCATGGTTTTATTTTACTCTGCAGAGATAATATGTATCCACCTAGATTTTGATTGCACTTTAAGTCTGACTTGGGACTGTTCTAAGATGGTGATATTTCATACCTTGTGGGTAGATAATGTCCAGAAGAATGAGTATGATCCTTTCTGAATTTTCTCCACCTGCTGCTTAGGTGGTTTAGATCAGGAGTAGATAGTGGGTCACCTCACACACTGGTGCTGCATTCCTGAAAAATAGGTACTTGTCCCTCAAAAGTTTCAACAGCTACCACCTAAGATGTTTTTAGACAAATTTTATATTAGATAGCCATGGATTGAATTTGTCACAGAAGTATTGCTTGGTAGAGTGGCAGCCTCCTCTTTCCTTCTCTCCTTCTTGTGCAGAGATATTTTGTTTCTTGCCTGCAAAGTAGCTGGTGTTCAAACACAGGGTGAAGAGAGACGAGGCAATTGTTGGAAGTGGAATAGGGTTTTGAATGTCCTGAAGGTAAGACAGGAATTGAACAGAGCACTTCCATCCTGTGTCTTTAATGATAAAAGCAGCACCATTTCAGGACTGACTCCATCTGCCTTCGTACATGACTCTTCTTTTGTGTCAGGCATGCTGCAGATAATGCCTTACAACTTGATGTGTTTGCTTGTGCTCAGCTATTGAAGCTGGCCCAGACAAATCTCATACTGACAGGCAAATGCCTCAGGAGTTTTAAGTGGGTCAGGGAAAAGGTGACTGCAAATGACTGTGTTTTTCAGGTAGATTTTTTTTTTGTACCTAGTCACCATAATTTCATCAAAATTTTATTTTAAGCATGAATGAAGGTGCCCTGAAACTCCTTTCTCATTTGTCTTAAGGTATGCCCTTGTGCTTTTCCATATACCTGGCTATTCACTTGGGCTTGTCATCTCAGCTCCTTCTTACATGTAGTCTGGTTGCAAATAAATCAAGGCACAAAATTCTTACCTTGGCAATGACACAGATTTTATTTTTTTTTTGTTTGGGACAACTGAATCTTAAATAAAGATGACATTTTATTGCTAATCATGGGATAACCTACATAATTCAACATATAATATTTTATCAAATTTGCATTTTTTAGTTCAGGAAATATACTCTTATTCTGATATAAATACAGTTAGGCTGCAGGATCTACCACAAGCAATGAAATTATTGCCTCATTTTTGATAAAATGACACAAATTAGGTTTTGTTTTCAAACACCATATAACTTGCCAAAAGAGAGAAGATCGACTAATTCCTACCCATTTTCCCACTTCTCTCCACATACAAACAAAAGATAAACAAAATGACTCCTACACAATGATAAATGGAAGGCTGCTAATCTTGGTGCCCGACCTCTGTGCTGGCTGTGCTGAGTGAGCCCAGGGCACAGGGCTGCTCTTTGCTGGTGGCATCAGCTCCTACAGAGCCAGCTGGGTTACAGTTATGGGGCTGCCATGTGGGAACAAGACAGTGGAAAGAAAAAAAAAACAAACAAAAGGGGGCCTGAACAAATTTCTGCTGGTAGGAGACAAACTGTGGGGAGACAGACAGAGATGGTGCTGAAGGTAATCTTGCCCTTGATATATTGTGGCTGTGTTAATTATCCAAGAGTGGGAACAGCCTTGCCCTTACAGCTATGGGTGTGATAAAAGGTGAGTTAGCTGGGAGGGAGGTAGTTGGAGTTTGCTGGTTGTGCTGTGAGGAGGGAGGAAGGGAGGTACAGGAGGTTGTGCAGGGGACAAAAAAATGTGAGACAGAACTGTGTGGAGCTGCCCCTGGGATTGCAACAGTGAAAAGGTACAAAGGCCTTTTAGATAACAAGGTGCTGATGCTTGAAGCCTCCTGATGTTTTACTGAAGCACTCTGAATATCCTGGCTGTGTTGGCAACCACACCCTAACACTAAGAAAGGAGGATAACTGCATCATGATGGATCACAGCTGATGCATCTTTATCATTTCCCCTCCAGTGTGTTCTTGTTCAGGCTGGAGCTTAGCACTGCCAATTGCTCATCTCCTCTACAGGCTCCCCTTAAAAAGCAGTGTCCTGGAACACCACTTGCTGTTCTTGAGCTGTGTCTCTGCTTGCCCAGGCCATTTTGGCTGCCTTGCTCCAGTGGTTGCTGCACTACCATGGAAACTGTAGCAAAGCCCTAAATTGTCCCACTCTGACAGGGAAATTGTTTGCATTTTGGAGTCCATCTGTCCCTACTGAGTTGTCTGCTGTCTTTCTTCCTCTGATCCTAGCTACCACTGTGTTTTTGATGTATGACGAGGGGAAACTGGGAGTTAATTGCCAACTATGGGCACAAACAGGATGTTTGCTTCTGTAAAAGCAAACGGTGTTATGTGCTGAACCTGGAATATTATATCTGGGTAAAAATTATTTCTCTAAAAATAGTCTTACGGTCCTGTGCTAGCTATTAATAAAATACGTATCTGATCCAGATATCTGACTGCAGGATCTGTGCTCAATTCATCTGTGTCTTTCTCTCAATGGGTTAGACATAAACCAGAGGTTTGAGGCTTCAGGAATAGTCTGTTAGAGAAACTGAGAGGTACAAAGAAGTTCTTCATACAATAGTCTTCAAGAGTTCCTGGAGTAGAAGTGGGAAAATCTCAAAAGAGATTAAATACACACAGCCAGGAGGAACTGTGAAAGTTCTCCTCTGCTTTCTTAAAAAAGTATTAACAGTGAAGTTAATGTGGTGACTTCTGCACCATGTGGATTTTTACATTGCTGCTACAGGAAGGATGAGCTCAGAAAATAGCTAAATGCAACAAGGGTGAGGCTGAAGAGAAATACATCCTCACTGAGTACTCTGTAAGGCCTGGTAATGCTCCATTACCATCATCCTTTGGTGTTCACCACCATGACTCTCTCTCTCAGGTTTCAGCACACCACAAACAGGAAGGATAGGGAAAACAAGGAGATAAAGAGAGATAGTCTGAAAGCCAGAAGTGCCCACTGTTGCTCTCAGGGACTGAATTTCTGTATACTTGTTGAGTAACTTCTTTTACCTAATCTATCAAATCCTAGATGTTCCTAGAGGAACCATGGCACAATAGTAGGAAACCCGACTATATGTCGTGTTTCACTTTACTAGCCATATGTTACTTGGATCTTATAGTCTTCAGATTTTTTATTTTTCCTTTGAAAACTTGTATATCTAATTAATATTACTTATTTCTTAATACAGTGCCAGAAACATGGTTAGAGATAGTGGGGGGAAAAGTGAATTGCAGTTGTTTGAAAAATTTCCATTAAACTATTTGATTCCAATTTCAGCGATTCAGTGAGTACCAGATAGGTTTCCTGCAGTAAATCATCTTTTTTGGCAGGAATGTGGTTTCTTTTGCTGGTCCTTGTTTAGGCCCCTAATTCCAGAGTCTCCAAGCTGTGATCTTCAGGACTGTGATGGTGCTGTGGGCTTCAGGACTGTGACACTACTGTTGGTAGCTCTGCATGCTTTCATGAAGAGTATTAAATCTGGGGAATTTTTTTCCACCTGAATTTAAATGAAATCATAATTCTGTACATTTTGAGCAATGAGCAAAGCAATCTTTCCCATTCCACATCTAACTGCTAACTCTTTTTCTATGTTTCTCGTACTTTTTTTTCTTTTTTTAAAAAAAATATTTTTAATATGCTTTCTTCTTTTCGTAGCTGTAATGATTCAGGTCTTCTCCTCAGTGAGCATCTCTCACAGGCTCTGGTTTTTCCTCTCTGTAGGCAGTACCAGGAAGAATCCAATTAAAATCTTTTTAAGTCCTCTGAGGAACATTCCTTGCCTTCAGTGATTAAGACTGCCTCTGTAAATTTGCCTGCTTAGTACAGTCCAAGTTTTGATGATATGAACTTTGTTCCCAAGGTTTTAAAAGATTTCTTAGTCTTTCTTTTTATAGTTACTAATGTGATTGTAAGAAATATTCCAGTGTCTCAGAACTGCCTCTTAAACCAGCTTCTTTTCTCTTTGAAAGTGAAGCAGTTAATCCTACCAGTTAAAGAAGGTTAAAAGCTATATTGAAGTCTATAAAGCAATATGGGGCCCATGCACAATTAATGATTGCTATTTTCTAGCTTTTGTACATTTAAATTTATTCTGTTTACAGGAGCATTGCACTCTGTTTGCAGGAGCATTTTAGTACCTGGGAAACACAGTATATATTCTGTGAGAAAAGAGTTAATAAATATTTTAGAACATTTGGCAGTTATCATACTGACCATCATTCATACAAGTGAATCATCTTGACTCAGAAACATCCTTCAGAAAATACTCTGTAATCTGCCCATGTAGCAGATTAAGTGGCAAAGAGAAACTGAGGATGCAGTTGCATCTCATGTCATTCAGGAGACAGAAATTATATTGTCAGCTTTCCCATAACGAGAGGCTACAACAGGGTGGAAGACTAAAACTGCCTGGGCATCAAGGCCCCAAGACTGCTGGGTGCTCATGCAGTCAGACCTGGGCTAGGTGGCGATTACTACTGAGTCTTCCTATAAGATGATCCTGACTACTTCTAATGCTAAAGAATGGAAAGTTTCTTTGTTGGGGAAGACTGACCTTGATGAAGAGGTTCAATGGACAACAGCACAAAACCTGTGGCTGAGTTGTGATGGAGGTGATAACTGTTGTGCTCCAGTCACTCAACTTCTAACGGTACTATATCTTTGACAAGACTGGAGTTTTATAATGGACTTGCCTATGGAAATAGAACTGTGGGGTAACTCTTTCCTTCTGTGTTATTAATTTTAAATCAAATATTCAAAAAAAGCATATAGCAAATGAAACTGAAAATAAAGTATGAGGACTAAAAACTGCTAATAAAGTGGACGAAAAACTACTAAGAGATAGTAACTAAGGGCTTACTATTGCCACGTAATTCAAGTATATCTATAACAACATGCAGTATTGAGATGTTACTTTAAGGAAACTTCGTGATTTTTTTCTCTGACAAAAGTAACAACTTCTTGCTAAATGGACGTGCAATCTCATGCAAAGAATATTACTGAGCACCATAGTGTTCACAGATTTGAATATACTTTGGGTTTTCCTGATACTTAGGGCTTTAAATGTTGAATATTCTTTATGAAAATTTGATATTTGTTTAGCACAGGTAACTTATAAGTAGTTCACCTATTAATTAGATTTCATATGGATTCAAGGAATATAGTTTTTTGTTTTGATAATATTCCTATTGTCATATGTTGATATTGATTGGATGACTGAGGTGTAAATGAACTGTCTCATATACAATTAAAATAAGTGTTGCTTAGCCACCAATGTAGAGATTAATGCTCAAAATCAATTGCACCTGGGAAGCAAAGATGCAAATGAGTCTGAAGTGAGCATAAGGACTCAGAAATAGAGATCTTGGATAGCAGGGTAAAGGTAGTGGACAGAAAGGAAAGAAATAATGAAAGAAGATTCCTTTCTTATGCAGGCTTCATCTTTACACTGTGAACATTCTCTCATTTTGATTTAAAGCTATTCTAAAATTTTTACAAACCCTTGGTGCTGAGGGTGCAAATGCACAATACTGAATATATTAAGAAAACTGAATTCTATATACAGAAAATCAGCATACACTGCCCACGTGGTGTTGGTATTCATAAGCCTGGAATATTTGATTTCACACCTGCAAGCACCAGTAATTGTTCCCTGTGCTGCCTTTCAAACCAGGTTTTGTGTAGCCAGTATATAAGATGGCAGAATTTCAAATAAAGGAGATTACATTCTTCATCCTCTTGTTCCTCCTTAAAAAGAAATGTTGATATAATGCTTTGATGACTAAAACCTTCCAGGAGGAGGGGATGAGGGACTTAATGAATAAAAAAAATCCCTTTTCCTGTGAGAGCTGCAATGGCATGGGCAGAGATAGGGTTTTGGGTTTTTTGGGGAATGGACTTGAAAATATAAACTATTCAGTGGTATATTTACTATAATTCTTTTTAAATTACTGACTATTCAAAATTAGATGCAGCTGTTGGTGGAGAAGTTCTTTGGAGACAGTTGTGTCTTCCTCTGTCTGAAGCTGGAGAAGACCCCTGCAGGAGTGAAAATTTAAGAGATGGGATAAATGGGAGGGTGCTGTCCTTCTGAAAGTCAGCCACAAAATGAGGCCAGCAGTGGAAGCTGTTGTGTGCAGATACTTGTGATCACCACCCTCTTAAGGGGAAAGAAGAGATGTGGTTGCTGACTAGAACAGGGCTAAGCAGATGATTTTTTGTACAACAGTGCAAGGGATATATGTGTAAAAGCTGTTCAGTGTACAGGTAATAACCTTTAGCCATAAGTTGAAAGACATATTTCTTATTTAAATAATTTAGCTGGCTCATCCCAGACAGTTCCACACGCATCACTTTTGTATCCATGTCAACAGAGACACACTTTTGTGAAACATGATCTTCTCTCTCAGTCCTGGCTCTGACTTGGAGTCTGTGTTAACAATGTTCAAGGTGTGCTGATGATGGAATTGAAATCTCATCTTTGTCACAGCAAGGATTTCCATTCAAAATACAAGAAGAATCTCAGCATGTATGTTTCTATGGTGATCTTTACCCTAACACAGAACTGAAATAAATGGTTTGGACAGAGATTCATAATTTTTATAAATGTCATCGCAAAGGCCTGAAGGTTACAATAGATCATCTTTCTTAGAAATCCATCTGGATTACAAGCCAGAGGTTGAAATAAACCCACTGGTGCTCAGGACCATTCTGGAACTTCACTGTAGTGTCTGCAACCTGTAACCAACTCATGAGCAGGGAAAAATAGGAAAGGAAGAAAATTATCTCAAGAGTTAAATTATATTTGCAGGAGAACCTGTGCAACACAGAAAACAATGAGGCAAATACTGTAGCCTCACTGTTTAGAATACATATTGCTCAGTATTCCCCAGGTAAATATTTTCTGTATAGGATGAATCAAAGTATAGTCTTAAGGAATGAGCATGTGTCAGCATGTTGCTTACTTATAAGGGCACCTAAAGGAGAGGATAACCTTTCCCAAATATCTGTATAGGAGCACAATCCTGTTGATAGAGAAGTAGGGAGGATGAACATGAATTTTATTCTGCAGTGTTGTATAAGCTGAAATCTTGAACTGACTGTTCTGACCAGATAAGGCATCATGTCACAGTTCAGAAGCCTTGGCTTAGTTTCAGTAAAAACCTTGCAGCTGAACCTTCTCATCTGCCCTCGCTTGTCAGGTTCCTCTCTGACAAGCAGCAAAGATCTGTCACCATGTCTGGGCTGGCCAACTGCTCCCATTCAGAAACTGAGTTGAAATGCCATAAAAGCTGTCACTGGGGTCTTCCCAGGCTCTGTTCCAGGTAAAAGCTTTTATATCTTCTTCCATCAGTACACGTTATGGTAGGAAAATCAGGTTATATTGTCTTTCTGTCATGGAGATGAAGGGAAGGACAGTTTAGTTGCTCTGACTGCAAGCTAGATGGCTCAAATGACACATAAAACATGAGACTATAAAAATTACCTCTCCAATGGTAATGTTAAATGTTTAGAAAAGCAAGAATATTTTTACTTTATTAACTTTTTCCTCTGTAAACTATCAATTACAGACTATTTGTTCTTATTTTCTTAATGTTAGCTCAGTAGAGATGGAAATAATTTTCCTCACTATCAGATTAACTGTACTATGTCCATAACATATTACAAATACTGTACATGTATTATACAGAAAGTAGATCGCTATTGTGGATCCCTATTTGTTGTATGGTGGTTATTTTGGACCTCTCAACCCAAGCATGTCTACAGGCAAAAAGAAACAAATTCCTTAGCAACAAGTCCTGTTCAATATTTTCATATTATACCTATTGTATATGGCTCCAATAGTTAGAAAAGAAACATAACGCTAAGAGAACAAAATTTTATTTTAAAATATTGCACTTCTAAATTGGTTGGGATTGCTCAAAGATAGTATTGAGATTGATTTTAGACCCCAGAAGAAGCTTGATATGCAATGGCATATTTTGAGGCTGAAGGAAAACTGAGGTCCCATATGTCCTGATCTATTTTTCTCTTTGAAACATACATAGTACTTATTCACTGTGTCTTAATCCTTGTGGGCTCTACAACACCTTCTTCATCAGTCAATTTATATAGCATTTTTCAGTTTTTTAAAAAAGTAGACCTTATTCCTTACATAGCTAAGAATAGAATCAAAAACAAGGGAAGAGTTGAAATATTTGTATGTGATAGAAAATAACTTAGTTGCATTTGGATGTTACTTTCCTCAGAATTTCTGAACCCTTTCTGAAGGAGAGAGCTTGAGAAGTGAAGGGATATTTTACTTCAAAGTTGGACAAGTAGCCTTTGTGCTTGGCTTGAGCACAAGAGATTTTTTTGGTAAGGTATTATCACAAGATATTTTTTGTCAAGATACTGCTTTTAGTTCTTAGGCTGCACTAGTTCTGTTCTAGCAGTGAGCTAGGGAGAACAAAAATCACTCCCTTGCCCACTCTTTCTTTTTTGTCCTCCTCCTGCCCACTTAAATCTCCAGTTGTCATTTGAAGTACAGATGATAATAGAAATTTAACTGTTCTTGGCCAGTCTGCTACACAGCAATGCCAGCTTATAGCTACACATATGTGTGTGTTTTAAACTGAATTATTCTAGAAAAGAAGAAATACTAGAATTAAGTGCTATACAAACAGTATATGAAAAAGAAATGCCTACTTCTGTCAGGGTTCTCTACCACTTCCACAAACAAGGCAGGAAAAACAGTCCGTGAAAGTTGAGGTAAGGAAAATGAGAAATGGGAAGTGTCATCCATGTAAGAAGGGAATAGTAAAGAAAAGATCAAAAATTCCTCAATGTACAGCAGTAATTGGAGTGTGCAACAAAATAAAAATAAAAAACCCCAAAATAATAATTTCAAAAAACTGCCAAAACTAAAAAATCCCAGATGTGGTCTCATTTTCTTCCACAAGTAAAGATTTGTTGGGGAAAAGGGTCAAAAAGATTATTTTTTGCATCTTTTTATAACAAAATAACATGGCAACATTTACTGAGACTGAAAGGCATTATGTTTAAAAGGAACTAATTTACATCAGTGCATAGTTAAACCATAAAACTCACTGTAAAACATCATTACAGAAAAATTATATGGAGCTGTGCATGTTATCTGTATAAAATATTTTTTTAAGAGTCTCTCTTTTCAAAAGAATGATCAATGATCATGCTTCAGGGCACAAATCAAACTATAAGGAATGAGACTTAGAAGGTCTTCTCCTCAATTAGTTGTGTCAGATAATTTTATTCTTGGGTTTCTGCATTTTCTGCTGTTCCCAGTATGGTGATTTCAGTGCATTTTGGTCAGAATTCCATTAATTTTTCTGATGGACACACTTCATTTTAACAATGCAAGACACATCTAGGCAGAGCATGGGAAGTTTACCTGTGGAGTTGTAAACACTACTGAATATTTGATGAGATCAAGGATTGAAATGAGCTTGCTATCTTACACTGAAGACCTCAAAACTGTGTTGAATGGGAAAATAGTACAATAACGATTGAATGTCATTTATTATTTGCAATTTTCCAGTCTATTTCTCTGTGCAGAAGCAAAACAAAATCAAACCCTAATCAAAACCTGATGCAGAGACTAGAAGCAATCATTTTTCCATTGCACCCAACAGACTAGCTAAAGAAAACAAATCTTGATTTCTGAATTAATCATGACCCTCAGCATTTGGTTCAGAGTGCATAGTGAAATGATGCATGCTGTGATATAGAAGAAGAAAAATGATTTCTGTATGAGCATCAGTGCAACACTGTGTGATCACAAGGATGCTGCTTCTGAACCTACATCATTCGTTTAGAATAAACCTACCACGTTACCCCCATTTGTGGTAGGCCCAGCCTTGGCCAGTAACAGGTCCATCTTGGAGCTGTCTGGCATTGCTTTGATGGACATGGAGAAGGCTTCTGGCAGCTTCGCACAGAAACTGACAGAACGAGAGGACACAAGCTGTGTCAAGGGAAATATAGGTTGGATATTAGGAAGAAGTTTTTCACAGAAAGAGTGATTAAATATTGGAATAGTCTGCCCGGGGAGGTGGTGGAGTCACCATCCCTGGATGTGTTTAAAAGGAAACTGGATGTGGCACTTGATACCATGACCTAGTTGAGGTGTTAAGGCTGGGTTGGACTCAGTGATCTTGAAGGTCTCTTCCAACCTACAGATTCTGTGATTCTGTGAAAGCACCCTTGTTGCCACCCCACTACCAAAACCTGGTCATACAGACCTTATACAAACTTGAAACATCTTTTAATAATATATGCCCCAAGAAAAATTCTATGTATTGGTTGCAGCAGTGAAACTGAGGGTGACACTAGGTAAAAAGCTTTTCATGTTGTTTTTCTCTTTTGTCACTTAATGAAGAAGATAGAAGCTTTAATCACAAACTGATTTAGAGAGCATGTATGTCCCAAACCAACCTAACCTAGTAATTATAATGTCTTTTATCACAGAATGATCACTAGAGCTTGTTTAAATGTGGACAATAGCTCAAAGTGCTGGATCTTGGAGTTCCTCTTCCATATCCCATTACAGTGAACAAGACAAAACCTCCAATGCCTCCAAGGAGGAGCTGTGTCTTCACAGGAAAAAGTCAAGGGCATAAAGAAACAATTTAGGTATTTAGGTAGTAGGATGATACTAAAATATATAAGCATAACATATATTACAGTCAGTAAAAATGGCAATGGAGATTGAAGATTTAAGAATATAATTATCAGAATGTAATTTAGCCAGTGAAGAAACTAAGTTAATGCTCTTCTTTCATTGAAATATAATGATATTTCTAATATTGGAAGGAATTCCTATCTCTTATGACAAGTGTCATGTCTGGTATTGAAGTGTTTACTCTGCAACAGTTCTTTCTTGAAACCTTTATTGTCTTCTCATCTCCTTGATGTTACAAGTTGCCAGAGTGAAAACTTAGAGGGCAGGAATGTGGAGTCTGATTTTTTTTTTTAATTTTACCAGTAAAGTGCAATCCTTCTTGAGTTTCAGTAGGTGTTCGGGTTTGCCCTGGGGATTTACTGGATAAATATATTAATATAACCTCTGCAGATGCTTGAAAAAAGCTTCCAAAGACCAAACAGATGTTTTTATTTATCTGAGGATTGTCACATTTTAAGGATGATGAAACTGCATTAACTACAGTTAAGAAGTTTAGCATGTATAAGATTCCATTTATCTGGGGAGTCTTTCCAATTGTGAACAAAAAAACTTTGCGGCACATATTAACTGAGGTCCAGCTCTATACCCCTTGAGCAGGTATTCTTCTTTTTGTTATGTCCCAATAAGTTCATCAATACTCAGTGCATATTCTTGAATCTCTTTCTGTGTTTTCTGTGCTGTCTCTATCCACACAATGAAGAACAAAATTGTAAAAATTCATAACAGGCTTGTACCCATAATGGAGCTGAGCAGAGAGGAGGGAGGACTTTTCTCTATGTCTTTCTTACTTTCTTGCAAGAAAAAGACTTTATTTTGGTCCCATCAAGCATAGTGGGATTTTCTCTGATACATAAACATCAGTATAGCTTAACTGAAATGGATTTTCTCTAATTTCTTGCCCAAAGACTTGAGAAAGAAAATAAATTTTAAAAAACCCCAAAAAACAAATAAAACCAAAACAAGTAACAAAAAAAAAAAAAAAAAAAAAAAAAAAAAAAAAAAAAAAAAAAAAAAAAAAAAAAAAAAAAAAACAACAAAAACNTCAATCCTACACACAGGTTTTAGCTTCATCTGGGCTTTAAAGTTCCTGCCCTGAGGAGCTTCAGGTCACCAGGAGATCAATGAAAGCCATTTGGAGTGACTGAATGTGTCAGACACCTGGGATGAGTTGAGCTGTGCTGCTTCTTGCAGCCTCTCTGTCTTGAAGGAATCCTGTGTCTCAGGGAGCTATGAGGGTTGTGACATACATGCAATGTGATCCAGCATGCAAGTATTTTACTATCAGCTAGGCAGATTACATATTTCTACCATTGGAATGGATGCAATTGGAGATATTTGGCTTTGTTTTCATGCCTGTAGTTATGAAAAATAACCTTACTAGATTTTAACTTTTTTTTGGTTCTTTTAAATTTTTTTTTATAATACTTGCATCCCCTCCTCAACTCTTTCTTCTTGATCATGTTCTGCCCTATAATAGAGAAGGATTTTTCTTGCCTTCACCTGCCAAGCACCTGTAATCTCTGCTTGCAGATGTCCTTTTAAACAGACTCAGTCATTTTCATCTTTAAAAAAACTTTGTTCTCTGTATGGGTGCTCTGCTTTTGCTCTGCAGGACTCACTGTTTCAGAGGTTGAGTACAGTGACATGTACCATTATCATCATATGTAGCAGTTCATGAGACTGGATTTGAATGAAAATCACAACTTGGAGGTTACCTGTATACTCAATGAAAAATTACAGCAACAGTGGGTTATATCTGAGGAAAAAAAAAAAAAAAGGCAACCAACCAAACAAAATCTCCAAAGAGTTCTGTGAGGTGGTTATTGGTATGAGCATGCTTACTTCTGACACTTAGTATTATGTCTTGATTAAAGAACCAGCAACTGCTAGGGGGAAAATATCAGTGGGTATCTATTAAAGATCGTGAACTTCAGCATGCTTTCACCAGCTGTCCTTTGAGCTATTTATTTCAGATTAGATAGCACTGGTAAAGGTAAAAAATATTTGATAATCAACTTCAGCAATTAAAATCTTTGTTTTGATCTTGAGGGTGAAAGAAAAATCCTTTCTTTTTCTCCCTTCCTCAAAACAGCACTCCACCTTTAATTCCAGAATGGTTTGTGTTCTGGTTTCCCATCTTATTTGCCACTCAGCTGGGTACAAAACCTTTTTCTTTGATGCAGTGAAATGTAGAAATGAGCCTGACAAGTGACACTGCACACTTACAGAACCAATGCTCATCTCCTGTTGTGCTGCTTTCAGCACTCTCCCCACAGCACCCTTCTCTTTGTTCTATGCCAGTACCTTGCAGTCTTTCTGCATTTCCAATTCTAAACCCATTTTGGTCCTCAGCTGGAAGGACCTTGTGAAATCTACACCTGTGAGGAGAGAAGTTGGCAATCTAGATGCAAACTCTCTGGACTAAATCCAGATTACAGGATCTAAACTAAATCTAAATAAATGTTACAGGGGGTTTGTTTGGTTGATTTTTTTTCTCTTAAACTGTACAAACTAATATAGTTTTAGATTTGTTTTCTGTCTAATGAAAAAGGTTTGTTTGCATAATTCTACAGTAATTTTTAGATGTCAGCTATGTAGTATGTGACCTTAAAATTTAAAGAGATATTGCTTAGTATATTTAGGGATTGTTTGCCAACCTCACACTCTCCCCAGGTGACGTCAGGAACATGTAGAGCTGACAAAGAAATGCGATTGTGATGAACAACTTGGGCAATAGAGCAAAATGTGTAAATAAATAGTAGTTACTATAAAAGTACTTAAATATTTCCTGTAGAATAACACCCCTTTTCTCTTGGTTACCTCTTCTTTCTTACAAGGTAGCGAGGAAGCGTTGAGTGATTGCTGGCAGTAGTGATGTTGTCATGCCTCAGTTAACCTTTTTTATTGCCCTTTTTCTAATTTAGAACTTAATAAACTGAAATCCCACCAGGAATATTTATTCTGAAGCTTGTGACCTCCAATACGTGTAGTATGCTCCTTATCTCAAAGGACAAAAACTTTTTACCAATCATTTTCCATGATTTTAAACTCAACTCTGTAGCCTTCCTCATTTCATTGCTAAAAAAAAAAAAAAAAAGCGCTTACATTCAGCATGAAGCCCTTTTTATTAAATTTTCATAAATACCTAGGTATCTTCAAGAGGTCTGCAGGCAGTCAATCCTAGTTCTCCTCCAGGCTATATTAGATAGCTTAGGTTTAAAGTGGACTAGTTTGAAATGGTAGTTTTTCACCATGCAGGCTTTACACTTTTGCTGTAAGTATTTCAGACACAAAGTTAATAAAATATTTTAGTGAATGTCTGTTTGGAATTCTGCCAGCCTGGTAGCACAGTACATTATGATGCAAATACAGCTGCTAGTTTGTCTCCACATTCATGCTAGAATAGGTGATATAGAACCAGGTTTAATTGCTGAATGTAATTGACAGCTCTTTCCTGAAGCTGAAGAGGGAATGAATTGTCTCTCATTGTTACTTCTTGCTGTCTAAGCGTATCCTAAGGATTGCAAACAGGTAAAAGAAACTGTGCTGTTGTGCATGTGCTTTTCTTCCTTCGTTTAGCTCCTGTCTAACTTTGTGTTTTTGCTTCTGGTTCTTGAGATATGGAACACTCTTGGGATGATAAACAGATTTCCCCCCACGTGTACTTCCCTTGAGTGTGTCTTGTGCTGTACTGATATAAAGTGTGTTAAATATCTGTAGGAGGGAAAGCAGCTTCATTTTTCTCTTGGAACCAGTTCATTGGCTTGCCTCTAAGAAGCAGGCCAGGAGGAATACTGAGAAGAGCAAAAATGCAACAAACTTGACATACTACTGAACAGTAGCTATTAGCTAGGAATATGGTGAGATACTTTAGCATTTCCTGTGAAGAGAAGACTTTTGAAATGAAAGTTTTTATCTGCATCATTATGTCTAACAACCATAGGTATATTTATTTATTTTTCTAATTCAGTACTTCATCAATTGCTTCCTAACCCTTTTAATGTTTTCTACCTCAACAATATCTTATATTTGCTGTTTAATCTGCCTACCATTGTGGTTTTCACTAGAGAACTAAAAGCCATGGCTAGAGAGACAATTAGTTATTAGTCTCAAAATAATTTGTTATGCAAACACAGGCTTTTTAGTGTTCCAAAATTTAATGATGGCAGTGGATGGCATTGATCTTTATGAAGTTAAAGCAATCTCCTCTCACCTTTTTGACCAGTGTGCTATTTCAGGTTATGTTTACAAGTACCTTTTCATTTGCAGCTAAACAGGCCAAGTTTTTCCTGGTAGTGACTCTCTAGTCATCACTAAAAATGACCATAATTAATATTTACTATTTGCCTAAGCAAGAAGATTTGAACTTCATAACCATTCATTATAAACACATGAGAATCTACTCATTTAAAGTCTTAAAGGTAAGATAGATGGGATGCTGCTTTGTACATTAATCTTTATATTCAGTCTTCCTACCAGTTAATATGTCATATTGAAAAGAAATTTAGAACTAGATGGGAAAACAGAGAATTTGTTTAAAAAGAGATTATAGGATATTTGAAATACTAATAGTACTCACCTGTGGTGACTATATTGTCAGGTGAGGCTATTAAATGTTGATTGACCTCAGGACACTGCAAAAAGTCCTGAAAAAGAGGTCATAAAAGATGAGGAAACAACCGAGACCTCTCTCTGAAGCACCAGTGTCTGTAAGGGGGATGCAGATATGTACTGCGGCAAAGGGTGTGTGAGGGTATGTATTAAAGTAATTGCTCATCTTGTTGTAAGAGATCAACTCATGATACAATTTTGCTCAAAGTTTTTTAAATGTACATTACTCTTGTGAAATTTGTTATTTTGTTTCTTGGGTGGCCGAATAAGATGCAATTTTTTAATGCACTTCTAGTTCTATGATGAGGTGGGGCAGGGAGAGAGAAAAAGCATGGGAATGTGAGGGTCTGAATGGCCTCTCATGTTAATATAAACTGGCTGCAAGTAGTAGTAAACTCCACTAATTTTATGGTTAATATATAGATGGAAAATGAAGTCTTCATCTCTTTTTTTATGCGTGAATGAGTGGCAGTTCTTGTATTTTTGTGAGAGAACAATAATTTTCGCTGATACATGTTTTGAGGTAAAGTTGTAGGTTGAGTTTTGTGTCATAAGCTGTACCCAGACATTACTAAGTAGAAGAAACTGGGAAAAGTAAAAGCGTTGACAGACTACAAGTCCACAGAATTACAGAATATCTTGCGTTTGAAGGGACCCAGAAGGATCATTAAGCCCAACGCTTAGCCCTGCACAAGCTATCCCCAAGAGTCACACCATATGCCTCGTCTGCAACTTCAGAGCTAACAAATGTATTTGGAATGTTTTTCTGTTATGCTGTGGAAAAAAAAAATAGGCAAAAATGAGACTGAATGGTTATCTGTAATGTTTAAGTAAATAGGGAGTGTTAAGCAGGACTTGTAGCAACTGAAGTCCGAGAAGAAATTGATTGGGAGGATGTTTAGCATATGGCAAATGAAATTTTTTAGAGATTGAAAGTACTTTTCACTTAGAACCACAACTGTGAAAACAGTAATGAGGGAAAACAAAGATCACCGTTGGGGAAAAAAAAAATTAAATGAGTCTCCCTTGGGTTATTTTTTGTATTTATTTAGAAATTCAGTTCAATCCTTCATAAAAGACCTGGATCTGTAGGCTGGGAAAGGTACATATGAATTTTTTTCAGGTGTTAAATTGATAGATGTGTTCTGGTTGCTGACAAACACCTGTGAGAATAATACATATTTCATTGGGGTTGGGAAGGGAGAAATATATGAAATACCCAGAACTAAAAGGCTTACAGCACTTTGATGTGTCTTCTCCAGATTGTGTTATGGCTTGCTCATGTTTTGGAAATGTGAGAGTCTAAAGCATCTAGTAAAAGCAGATTTGTGTAATATTAAAATTATGTACAACTGAAAGATCAACTGTTGATCACATAAATATAAATCCTGATGAAAGAAACTGGAACGTGCAGAGAATGAAAATGAGCCATGAGTGAGCTTCAATAAAAAGGAAAAAAAACAAAAATCAGGCCTAATTTTTGGTGTGGATAAACACAGAAGAAATGTGTACTTAACACTCAGATATCACAGAATTCCTCAGTTCAGTTCCAAAGGAATTGAAGTGTTGTACCTTGTTACGTGTCTAGTTATCACACCATGAGACACAGCCACTCACAGGATGGATTTTTAGTTCTGCGGATTACAGAATTTCTCAAATAATTTATCAAGAAGCTTGTGACAGACGGTGCCCAGAAGTAGGTTGCCCAACCTGTTGCAGTCTTAAGTTCTTGCTCTCAAAAGCACATAATTAAATGCATATCAGTCTGATATGAATTTTTCTAGGCAGAGCTTTTTTCTAATAAAACAGAACATTTTCCCCTTTTTGGAAACAGGTCTTAATCTGAAACAGAATTTAAGGAATAACTAAAAAAACACTGAAAAAATCTGAACACCTTAACTGTTGTAGAATAGCTTGCTGTCTTTTCTCCTTCATGAATATAACCAGACTAACCTTTGGGGGAGAGAGTCTGAACATAGAGGGAACTCGCATAAAGAATATTGAATCTTGCATAAAGCATACTGAAAAGGTCACCTTTTGTGTAATGCTGAATTGTGCAATCCAAAGGATGCAGTTCACAGAACGGCGTTCACAGTTGGCTCATTGTAAGAATTGTTTTCCATCAGTTTTGGAGAAAATAGTTCTCCCTGAGGTATTTTTCATCTTTTCCATTTTTATTCACTCTCCAGCACACGTGTTAGTTTGGCATGCACGGTTTTAGCGTTGTGTCATACATGGCAGCCTCAAGCTTGGACAGTGGAATAGGTTTATTTTTATTGGGCATATACCTTGTCCTGTTACTGTGAGCTAGAATGAGACACTCAGTTATTAGCAGGTCACAGACAGCCACATAAGAGCCAGTGTACAGTAATGAAGTGGGATTCTTCTTACATCAGTAAAAATAAATTTTTGTGACTTACCATGTTGTTCAGTTGGACATTTCTCTAAAAACAATAGAAACCTCAGAAAATTTTCCTGAGTTCCACAGCTTATATTATGGTTTGTTTTCTTCAGACTGCCTGACAAGAAATAACTATATAGAAGGGGCAATGTAAGTTCAAACGATTGGACCATTCTGAGTTTTGTCATGCTGTTGATGAAGCAGAGGATGGTGCTTGTGTGTTTCCCGGAAAACTAACATGTGAAAATCAAAAAGTTTTGGAGTTCACTTGAGCTTTTATATCCCCATCTCTTTGATCAAGAAATCTGACTCAAAACTCTCAGAATAGAATATTTTCTCTTGAGACATCCAGTGATCTTCAGAGGCTATGAAAGGAGCTACACTTCCTGTATTTTGATGACTTAGGAGCTCTGAAGAAGGCAGAACTATGTTGTTGGCTTTGGGAGAAGCACAGGGTAGCGGCAATACTGTTCCCTCTGGTAAACTCCAAAATGTTCTGCAGTTAAAATTCAGGAATTTTTTTTTTTCTTTTTAGCAAATAGTTGTATTCTATCCATCTTGGGTTTGGCAAATCAGGACTGACACATAAAACTATGAAATTTATTGATTCTAAGGTGTCTGGTATGTTAAAAATCTGGCAAATGAAGAATATTTATTTTATGTATGATATTATTAAGCATTATTCTTGCCATGGGTGTTATTAAAGTTTCTAATCTTGGATCAACCATGCCCAGAACTATTAAATATTGAGATGATAATTTTGTCCTTGGACTAGATGTTAGAAATTATATGGCTGAAGGACAGAGCAGGAACCAAAGTCTGGCTGGCTGTTGGAGAACACTTATTCCAAGGAGAAATACATATCCAAACACTGTTGTCAGGCATCTAGTGGTGAGTGATTTTTTTCCAACACCATATGTGCACACAGAGGGGAAATTACAGTGTGACTGAATATCTAAAGGATTCAAAAGCCTTTCATAGTTCCTCAATTCAGCCATTTTCACACACTCACTAATTTCACCATAAATCCTGCTTTTCTGTGTAGAACAATACTGTTTCCAAGCAGATCAGAAAAAGCACAAAACCACAAACAAAAAATTTACATACCCAACTCAAAGGATCAGTCATCTTTTCTTCTCAAGTAGACAAATTTGCCTTTGGAAAGAAATCTAAGGGCCAGGAAAGAGAGTGAGCGTCCTTTTCAAGGGTCAACTTTCTTGTTTTTCTCCTGTACTCACAACTCTTAATGTGTGCACCTCTAAACCAAACAACTGTAATCCTCTAAATAGAGCAGTGTCTGCTTCCAAACTTCTTGCAATTGGTTTTAATTTTTCTTTTTCACATTTCTTTTTCTGTTGAGAGCCTTGCTAACTACTTTGGATGTTCTTAGTGCTAGTAATGGGACAGTTTATATTTTAATTAACAGAGTTGCTACAGAATATTCCAGTGGAGGCTGGGAGCATTTGTCTCTTGACTTTCATCTCCTTGTGATGCTCTAAAAAGTGGCTTTTCCTGTCCAAATCCTACAGTGTGTCCAAGCAATGCTGTTCCTTTCATCTGAATATAAGGTTGTTTAACCCTTTTTGGACTTAATGACTCCTATTATTTGTCTGAAATATGTAACTAGGTATGCAGTGGAAACAGGACATCTTTTTTTCAAGTACAGCTTTATAAATCAAGGCTGCAGGCGGATGTTTATTTTTTATTATTTTATTCTCTTTTGTTGATATTGTTGTGATGGAATGCAAAACAAGCACAATTGTGAACAGTAACAGTGGTAAAAAACCTTTTTTCTCCTCTCCCTGACCCTTCAGGTGAAAAAGGTTACTCTCACAACAATGCTTTTTATAATTATCAAACTATTGCATCATCTCTACATGTTCAAGATCTTAATTTTAGACATATATAACTGCTTAAATTGCTAAGCTCAAAGTAAAATAAAAACTCTGGATGCTTTATGACCTTTTAACAAGAAAAAAAAAATTTAATAGTCATGTGTTCATACCTTAGAAAAAAAAAATAAAATGGAAAGCACAGGAGACTGGAAAACTAGTAAAAATTAAAACCTCAAAATTTGCTCTGTGAGTATAAAGCAATGAAATGAGAAATGGCAGTAATCATAAGAGAAATAAAAATATTAATTTTGAAGCTGTTTGCTGCTAGATTCCCTCCTGAATTGCTTTATCTTAGTATATTGCTAATTTTTATATCCAGTCACATTGTTGTCTGATTTAATGTGTGGTGTTAAAGAACTTCTGCTGTGCACAAATATTTTGAGTTAAAGCTTAAAATTTTCCAACCATGCACGTTATTAGAAATTCAGATTATTTCTGCATAATTTACTGTGTGTATCATTCTGCATTTTTCAATGACATTGTCAGGTTGCAGGTTTACCATTGTAAATATTTCTCTGATTAAAGCTACAATTTTCTAAACATTTTTTATGATCTGAACACTTAGCAGTCCAGATTCTTGTCCTAAGCACCCTACATTTGTTTGCACATTTTATTTAAGATGTAAAATATTTTAAAATGGAACAATGAATTAGACATAGCATTTTTTTTTTGCTAATTAATTATAATTTAATGGACATATATATCATTATAATGATGCCCAATGAGAACTTGCTTCTCTCTCACCACCCCATAAAAGCATCCTTGAAAAAAATGGGTTTTCTCGTTATTATTTGCTATGAAAAATAATAATTTTTATTTCTGTGGTCTGCTATGGTGAGGGTCAGCACAGATTAAATGAAAACACGGGAAGAAGTTAATGTGTATGTGTAGTGGCTTGGTTATCACTATTGTTTTGCCAGAAAAAAGGGGCAGAGGCTTAATATTTAACAATATTAAGCCTTTATCTTAATTTTAAAACAGACCATCCAAAAAATCACCCCTTTCATGCATGTTTGCTTTCAACTGACTATGGATTTATTAAACTGTTTATTGTGTTCTGAATTAAAGCTTGTTGTAGCTTTAGTGATGGTTTAAATCTCCTTTAGCCAGAACAGATGAAGACACCAAAGAGCTGTTTTGGCAAAGCCAGTTGAGAGATATGGTCAATAGTAGTTCTGAGTTGTCTGAAAGGAAAACAAAGTGCTAAATTCAAAAGATGGGTTGAAGTGTGTCATAATTAAAAATGGCTTTTTTGACATTGTTGGATGCTTCAGGATGAGACAAAAAAAGCTTAATTAACAGAGGATGGGTTCTTGTCTCTTTAAACAACAGAGTGCAAATAATACCTTATTTTTAGACTTTTGCGCTTAAAGAGAAGACAGAATTCTTTGGCTGAAGGCTACTTCCAGCAGATCACTGATGTACATTTAGTTTGTCTGCAATAGCAGGAAGTGTTCCTTAATGTTTAGGTTTAAAGTGAGATTAATTGCTTCTACAGGACGAAGTTAAGGCCATGCTCTCAAAGGAAGAAATCTCTTCCTTCTGGCTTGGGATAGGGAGCCTTGGAGTGGCCTATCCAACCTTAATCATGTGGTTATGATTTCTTAGCTTATGTTTACCACAGGTAGAATGACTGTGAGATCAACTGATGGTAGTCTGTTAAAGGAAGGGGGAAAGCACACAATACTGTCTGTCACTTTGCATTCCTCTGCTTTTACACAGCTCCTGTGCCTCAAAAGACAATGTCTATTTTTTACCCACTCTCTTCTTTTGCCCAGTCCTTGTGTTTGCTTATCACATGTTTGAGACATTTGTTGTTTGCAGAGGAAACTGTGGTATAAGATATTTAGGTTCATTACAAATTCAGCACAAGTTTCAGTAAGTAGAGAAGGTGGGCTGTTAAGTCTTCAAATGCAAACCCATCGCAGCTATTATCAGAGTATGTCAGGAATAGTTAAAGAGAAGGAGTTGGAAGTAGATTTGTCTGAAACATTTAAAACTCTCCTGAAGCATGGAAACAGACATGAAGAAAGTATACTCTGAGGGATTGGCATGACCTTGCACTTACTCAGAGTATTTTATAACAGCACTTACTATGCTATTTAAATGCTATTATCTCTTGTGACAGTGGCATGTCCTTTGTATTGCTATAGCAATAACAGGATAAAATACTGGGTTTTGCAGTTGTTTAGCACCATCACTGACTCACACTGGTGTTCCCTGAATAAAGTAGACAAAGAAAATTATCTTTCCTCTCAAATTACTCCTTTCTCTTATTTTTATACACCAATTTAAATGTAATTTCCAGTAAATCTCTTGGCTCTGTGATTCCATGGTAATTTCTGGAAGCTGAGTTTATCTCTTTGCCAAGGTGCCTGTGTCTCACAGGCCTCGCAGAAGCTTTGGTTGGGCAGGAAGGAGCTGGCTCTCGGCTCTGTGGTCAAAGCATGACCAGCCCCCCAGTACAGGCCAGGAGTAAGTGGACAAGCAGATTTTCTCAAGACTGGGGAAGTCCAGTAGCCTGACAGAGTTTTTCCAGGTGTTTGAGATTAAAGCATTAGTTTGACAGATTGAACTCTTGTTAGTCACTCTCTCAACATGGCCTCAGTTTCCAAACCCTGTTGGCAGGGAAGATTAGCCAGTCTCCTGTGTGCCTGGCACAGCAGGAGATTGGCTGCTTCCTTTCCCTGGGAGCTGGGGAGACAGAGGCTGAGGAAACTACTCCTCTGTGTGAGGATGTAGAATGGATTTCCTCTACAGCCCGTGCCATGGCTCCCATAACTAGAGAAGTATATATTGTACAGCTGTCACTGCTCATTAGCACTTCACACTTCTTTTCCCCTTAGCATACACTAGTGACAAAAATAAAAACCAAAAACACACACACACAAAAACAAAACAAAAACAAAAACACCAAAAAAAAAACCAACCAAAAAACACCCTGAGTTATATGGTCAGGTTTAAAAATAAGTTGGTATCTGCATAGAAGTTACTGTCCTGATTCATCTGACATAAATACAGACATGCCTTTGAAAACTGATGAACTAAAACTGTTCTCTGTTTTTGAGAAGAGGCTTGAATTTCTTTATACTCTCAAGATTATCTTGACAAGGTTGATGCCATCTGTTTTGAGGAGACAAAGTCCTTTGTTTTTCCCCAAGATCACCTGTGGACGGAGTTCTCTAATAAGCAAGCTCCTGCCTTCTCCTTCAAAGAGATGTCTAGTAGGAGGAATGTTAAATGGCTAAATTTCATAGTATTTTCTATCAGGTAAATTTGAAAAGGTTCTTCAGAATAAAATACTCCAGCTACCAATAAAATATGATTTAATACCAGATGTTTTAATTCTTACTAATTGCAGTAATATTTAATTTTATTTTTTTATTAATAATTGGTGGGAACCAAATTGTGGACTACAGACAGCTGGCTTGCTTTGATATACAAAAGTGTTTTCTATTCTATTTACTGCAGATGTGAATTTAAACTATGTTTTACCTATTTTTCTATGTAGATGGATGGGGCAAGAGGGATAAGAGTAGTTTGTAGTAGACACAGTTTACTGCTTGCTTGAAAACTTTCTTGTTTGAAGACAATGGAGAAACACTTTTTAGTGTCGAATATTTACTATTATAAACAGCTTTTTCTTTAACAATATCAGAAGATTTCAACAGCAGATGTGCGTTTACACTGTTCAAGTACATCATTCCTCACAGTACAATTAACAGTTGCTGGGCATTAATGGAATCCTCTCGGGAAGAGTCTGTTACCTCTTTGATGGGAATAGATCTTTTATCAACCATGATCGTTAATACAGTTGAGGAAGACCAGAGAGGCTGTTAACTATTCTGTTTGGGTGTGCTTTAATGAAGCTATCAGCAAAGGATATCTGTGAACTTTCTTTTACAAAATAAAACTTCAAACAAATATGAAACTAGATTTTAAGGGAAAAACTTGACATTTGACTGCAGATGGATGGCAATGTTTTTGAGCATAGGTACATTTGTTAGTTTAGCAGCAATCTTCTCTAATTCTCTAATTCTCAATATTCTCTAAAAATTCATGCAAGAGAATTTTTATTTTAATAATAACTGTTATGGGGAATGTCTATATAAAATAATTCATGCTGGGAATTAAGAAATATAAAAAGAAGAAAACACAAGCCGATACCGGGAAAGCTGATTTACATCTGTAAGGGGACAGGCGCCTTCAAGGAGGAACCACAGAATTTGCAACAGAATAGGAGTCGAAGCATTGGGCAGTCAAATGTGCTCAGTCTAGGTTATGTAGATGATTGAGATCAGATATGCATCAATGACAGGATGCTCCCTCTCAAGACTGATTGGATCCATATCAACTTCTCGGAATTCCCATCAATTCCCCTCCTCTGCCCGGAAAACTATTAAGGAGTCCCAAAAGAAGAGGCATGAATATGCGATCTGAGCAGAAGTGGACAAAGAAATCCTGCCTCGGGGAGAATAAACTGTATATAAATTGCACTTTTAGTGGCGGGATTTGTGAATGAGGAGGGACTGGTGCCATAGAGGCCTGTCCTATGTTCACCCAGTGCCGATCCCGGGATCGGGACTGTCCTTTTATTGTGGTTTTCCAAGTTTGCTGTTACATGAAATTAATTTTTTTATTTATTTATCTTTCAAATCCAGCTGTTTCATTTATTACAATAACCATTACTTTTTCTGGTAGTTTATTTTCCTGATAAGTACTGTCTTTCCTTCCATCAATTTTTTTAGCTGTTGATGTTTTTTAAATTATTGCATCTTTCTTCAAGGCATTGTCAGCAAACAAACAGATCTGACTCAGATAGGGGTCAGGCTGGATCCTTCACTAGCAAAAACTATTGATCAAATTCCTAAATTCTGAGACAGCCCTCCTGCTTCTAGATGCCTTTAGCAGGCAATACTTGCACATCCATGCCTGGGGAGCCTGAACTGAAAACCAGATGTAGAAAAGGGAATCAGACATGACACTGCAAGAAGAGAGCAGATGTGGGAGGCACTTCTCTATAGAAGTACGATTTTTTAAAAGGTTGGAATTTGGAGGTTTTGTGCTTCTGTTTCCTTAAGTGCATATGAATGGGCAAAGAGATGAGTAATGCCACATAATTCCTTCATTCTCGTATATTATATTCTTCCCATGAGATACTGTCAATCAGTAAATCAGTGGAAAAGTCATGTGTTTGAGCACAACTGCTGTCAGTTATTTTCTTACTTTTTTTTTTTTTTTTTAAGACAGTTCACCAATGCTATTCTATCTTTTCTACTATACCACATGGCTCTCAGACTCACACTCTTTTACTACTGTGGGAGCAAAAGTTGAATAGAATAAATGTCTACTGAGTGTGAATTCTCCTGCCCTCTCCTACCCCAAATTTTTGTCTGCTCTTGGTAATTCCAGCAAAAGGGTTTTTTGCACTGCTTCCTACAGAATCATTTCTGCATTGCTCTTCAGCAAAAGTTTTCAAGCTAATGTCTATACATCAGATAATCATGGTGTCTCCCAAGGATCATTTTCCATACACTCAGAACATAATCTTGTATATTTTTTGACGTAAAGGCTTTTGGGAATTTTGGCTATGTGAAAGCAATACTCTCTCTGGACATCTCTTAAAGATCAAATATCTTGAGGGGATGCAGGTTTTTGCCAGAACCAAATGTAAAGGACAGGGTGTGGCCACTGGGAAAGAGGGTTGATTAACAGTAAACACAGTTTCTAAAGAGGTCTGGATTCCCAATAGGAAAGAAAAATATCAGCTGAGTGGCACCTAAAAATAAACATGATAATGTGCAGCCTCTGCTGCTGCAAAATTATGGTACAGTGTCTAATGCTTGAGGATGGGAATGAGTTTCAGCTAACAAAATTTGTTTTCTCTTGTGAATAGTTTATAAAAAAAAGATATTTGAAGGGCATGCTAAGAAAGGAGCAGCTGGTTTTAACAGACACGTGGTTGCACTTTCCCTTAAATTTCTGAGGCGCTCTTCTTTTTCATGTGCTCTTACTGCTCTTTCAGAATTAATGTAACATTTCACTTCTTCTCCAAGGATGTCTGTAATTGTAGCTGGTATTGAACACTAGAAGACACAATCTCTTCCCAACTCTTTTTTTCTGTAATGAATTCCTTTTGCATATGTAAGTAAAAGTAGGAAAATAAGTCTGTTAATCTTTAGGGATAGTGTTAATTTTTATTAGCTATACAGCCTTGTTTGTTTAAATCGCTGTTTGAAGTATACAATTGCAAAACTTCAATCCAGGATTACATCACCCAGTCAATCCCAGATCTTCTTTTCACACAACTGGATTAGCATGCAGGTTATCATAGTTCACCACTAAAGCAATTGCAAGGTTACAGGTTAGAAATTAGCTGAGCAATATGCAAGAGGCTTGTGGTGAAGGTTATTCTATTATGTAATAGAGAACCTCAGAACAGGAATATTGATGTTGCTCAGGAATGTGGGGAGTTGAATCTTTGAATTACACATGGAAAAATCGTGGGGAGGATGTTCAGAAAAAAAAAATCTTTCTGATTAGCACGGCAGAATTCCCTTTGATTTCTTCAAAAGTGGCCTTGAAACTTCGCTGATGATTTCAGATTTGCTTGTTGATCAGTTTGAAACAAACAGATCTCACTATTGCTGCTAGCTTAGGTCTTGATCTTGTTAACCCTTAACTGCCTTTTCAACTTTTAAATTTATTATTAGGGTGTTTCTTTCAGGCTGTAGAATTATTTTATGCTTAATTCATACAGCACTCCTGATTCCTGTCAACCTAGTAAAATTCAAATAATTTTCTCCCTCTGAGAGTAATTTCCTTCCCGTATTCATTCTGCCTCACTTATAAACTTTGAGAGAGAGAAATATTAATGTCATTTTTAATGTTTTTCTGCAAAAAAATTGTCAATCCTGGAATTTTTACATTTTAATACAGATTCTGCTGAGGCTCACTCTAAATTTAGTACTAATTTCCTTTATATCTTTCTGGACATCATAGAGATACTCTGAATTTTCTCCATCTTGCCAATGAGAAGCATTTTGCAGAAAGTCTTCTACTCTGCCTTATATTAACCTACCATTCTTGGGCATTACTTAAAATTTATTTTAAGATCAATATTGCATCATTCAAATTGATCTCTGCATTACAAACCCTTAAAGCTCTTCATATTAGGCCTTATAGCATTAGTTTCATTGAAGCATATGGTAATACGCCTAAAATATGGTAATATGCCTGATGTTTATCAGAAAACAGCCTCATCCTATGTGCATGTACAGAAGGACACAGAACTCACCACCCCCCTGGAATATTCTCCCTTGCAGCCCTGTCACACCCAAACCTTGGCATGTAAACCCCACACAAACAACATTGCAGACAGAAGTATAGTTCCCTCCCTACATTCGATGTCTTTGTTTCTCTTTACATATCCCAAAATTTTTTAGGCTCCCTGACCATAACACTGGGCTGGGACTTCTGCCATGACGAATGGTTTAAATTTTTGTGTGACAGCTTCCACTCCACAACAGCCCTTTGACTGTACAGCCATGGTATAATTTTTCTAAGGGCTGCTTCAGGTTTGTCAGCAATAATATCCCTTTTTAACAGACTGGAGCTATTTAGAACAAAGGTTGTGTATACAGCATTGACAAGCTACTGCTGGTACTAGCTGAGGTCACACTGTGTAATTTAGTTGCATCATCATGTCGCAAGCACTAATTACAGAAGCCTAATCAGAGATTGGATGTGTAGGTCTGGGCTCCCACCTGACCTGCAAAGTACCACTCACCATGTTTCATATTGTGGCTGACCTTCCATTATAACTATTTGCTATTTCACCACTCTTTATGCTTCACAAATTTTTAGAGGTTCATGATTCTCTATAGATACCTCATTAAAATATGAAATGTTAATAGACTTATTAGCATCTCCTGTGGTCACCACTCTTTAATTGGTGATTCCCTGTAGGGAGTTGCTTTTTGGAGGGAGGACTCAAATCTGAGATACAAATATTTTTTATAAGATTTCCAGATGTATAGCTATGTAATTGCCTTTTCATTAGTAGTAAATGAGCGCCTAAAAGGTTTATTGAAGATATCTTATGAAGAGCTGTTGACCAGAAGAATTTTCCCCAGAAATAGAGATTATATGAATAACGTAACAAATAACTGTTTTGCTAAAGTCCATTAGGTACCACAAGCTTAAAAAAAATTTGCACTTTAAAGAAAAAACAAACAGCCAAACAAAAAACATCCTCCATTTCAAAGTTGAAGATATTTAAATTAAGAAATTAAAACAAAGTACTGCTTTGGGCTGACTACATTTGCAGCACTGAAATCCTATAACCTCTGAGGGAAGGTTTATTTTTGTCTCAGCTGTAATTCTACTGCGAGTGTGCAGCAGCCAAGACTTCATCCAACTCTATCCTTTTCCTGTCAACAGTGCAATTTGGATACTGACCTGCATCATAAATTACTCCTTTGTACCTGAAGAAGTCCAGTACTTTAAACTTACTAGATAGATGTCATTTGCTATTCCTTTGACTCCTCATTTTTACTTCAGCTGTCAACAAAAGGGTCTCTATACAATATATATGATTCTGAGTTAGGATGAAAGGGAAAGCTAGTGCTGATATCAATTCCCTGGTGTCTTCCTTGCCTTTTTCACTGTGGTTGACGTTCATTCTGCAGACTTTTATAATTTTCAGACACTGTTTGCTGTGGTTTCCCGGTGTTGCTGGCTCCAGCCAGCCCTGGCAGCACCGCAACTTGGGGGTCTTTGAGTCAGTGAAACAGAGCCACTGCTAAGGCGCAGATGAAATGAGAGACGGGACTCTCCCATGAAACAGCAACTGAGGTTTTATTCCAACCCCAGGGCCGAGGCTCTGAGATGGAGAGCAGGAGAGACGGAGAGACCTCGGGCGCCTGAAGGGTTCAGTTTTTAAAGGGGGAAAAAGAACACGTGGGACAGCAGAGCATGGGAACCAATGATAGGAATTCAGGGTACATAATTTAACTTGTAGGAGGGGGAAACCCTGTCTCCAGCCAATCACCCAGGACTCTTCTTAGAAGCTTCCAGACACTGGGAGAGGTCTCTGGTTGACTGGCAGGAGCAGGTGCCATGTAAACAATAAGATTGACAGGTAACTGCCATTTGGTTTTAAGAATAGGAAGAATAAGGGGTAACAAGGCATGAACTATTCAACTTAAACACATATCAGCAAAGGATAACCATCAATGCTCATCAACCCACCGCCACAACTGTTGACTATTTTACTTTTATGTGCATGGTAATTATGCATAGATACTTCTTCGAAAAGTAATTTTCATGTCAAAGATACCCCGAAAGATTGTTCTATCTGTCTGAACTTCAACTTCCATATATCCTACAGACAACATAACTTAGCAGAACATCCATATCGCAAATAGAGAAGCACTAACTCTTCCAGAAAACCATTTTTCTATCCACTTCTGTAAGATAAATTTGTAGGCTAACTTACTTTCTACTTGTGTGGAAATTTACCTTGTGAGCTAAATTCTGAATTCAAGTTGTTGGTACCCTCTAGACTCATTATGATGTTGTATATTTTGTACTTAGCAAAAAAGTATGCTTCCCTGGCTTAGGCAGTATTTGCAAAGCACTTCCGCTTGGTTTTGTTTCCACACAAATGTGGGGATCAATTTAAAAGAATTGAAGGTTGCAAAAATTCCTTAAACTCTTCTGCCTGCAGCATAAACTTGCCACAGAACTCTTGGTATCAAACATCTCATGCAAAATATGGGGAATTTAGTAACAAGGTCAAAGACAGGCAAATCATCTTGCATTGATTGCAGAGAAAAATTAAACGTTGAGGAAAAAGAAATTCATATTTGTAGGACTAAAATGGAAATTAAGTTTTCTTAGCAGAGGGAGTCAAATTATTAAACATTTTAAAAGAAATAACAAATGAAATTATTTTAATAAATATGTAAAAACCATAATTTTGTCTTGTGAAATTTTCTCACCATCTCCTACTTGTTCTGTGTTTGAGCAGTGCACAAATTGTTTACCTATCCCCAAACCCTGTAGCCATTTATGACATATTTTATTTGAGGTTATTTTCTTTGTGTTAAAGCTGGAAAGGTGTATTCCCTCAGTATGAATTTAAGGAACCTAGGATTAACATGACCCAGGGGCAGTAAAGAATTCTGCCACCTGTACTAGAATTAGATTTCTAATGTCTGGCTTTTCATTTCTGTTACTAGTGTCTAATAAGCTATTTTTTCAGACTATAATGCATATGATAATGTAGCCTTGTTTTATTTATGGGGTAAACTGCTGTGATGTTGAGAAAGCCACTTTTTTGTGTTATTAATCAAATCCCAGGCTGCACATCATATTTTTATGGACTTGAGACCCTTTTATAGATATAATGGGGTTTTTTTCCAAAATTGTAAAGACCAATAAAAATGTGTGAGTTTTTTACCCTAGAAGGTACTGGTGATATCATGAAACCCAAAACTGAAGCCATGAGACACTGGGTCAAAGAAAAATGGATATCAATAGAATTATCCCAAAGGTTCTCATAGCAAAGATGGAATAGTTGAACTGCACACCACCATCATGAGTGTCTCCAGACCAGCTAAAAACTAATTCACAAGATGGAGAAGCTTGTTTTCAGCTAAGAATGTAGTTATTTTTTATACTTCCAGGGATTTTCTTTCTATTCTATTCTGTGTTATTAGATGTGGAAGTTCTTGATATAATTACTTGTGGGAAAACCTCGTACAAAAAATATGTACTAGAGTTTTCATGGCTGGGAAAGGAAAGAAGGCAAGATATCTGTGTTCTTCTAAAAATCACACTGTATATCACGTAATATAACCCTGCTATGTGCACTGGTGCATGAGCAGTCTTCTTAAGATGGGGACTTGGCAATGAGTTTTCAGTCTTCTCAAAAATATACCAAAGCAATGATTAATATTTTGAGATAATGAATACCTAAAGAATTAACTCGGTTACGACCCTGATTGGTGGTTGACTGGAAATGACACGACTGCAAAGATAGACAGCTTCTTATTTCAGAGTGGATATCTCAAAAACACAGGTGATAAACAGAAGAGAGGAAAGTAAAAGGACATATATAGAAAATGAATAGTTCTGTGGTGATCCGTGGTTTGTCAGCTAGCTAGACTACAAAGCAACTTTCTGGAATAGAACAGGTGGGGTTCTAGTGTTGCCTCTGAGCCAGTAACGTGCCCTCACAGCAAAGACCAACCATAACACCAAGCAGGCTTAGGGCAGTGATCCTTTCTCTCTGCTCAGCCACAGTGTGCTGGGTCCAGTTCCTGACTTGCCAGCACTAGAAAGAGAGATGTGCTGGAGTAAACCCACCAACACACCATGAGAATTATTAAGGGCTTGGATTGCCTGATGTATAAGAAGTAGCTGAGAGAGCAGGTGTTAAGCTTGGAAAAGGGAAGGTTCAGGGTTATCTGATCAGTGTGTATAAATACCTGACAGGAGTAGTAAAGAAGATGAAACCAGATTCTTCTCGTTAGTGCCCAGCCAAAGGACAAGAGGCAGTAGATACAAATTGAAATACCAGAAAGTTCTTTTTTTTTTTTTTTACAGTGATCACAGAGATCTGACTCTAGGACAAGTTACCAAGATAGGTTAAGGAGTCTCCATCCCTGAAGGTATTCAAATCCTGACTGAATATTGTGCAGTGGCATTCTAGATGGTGTTTCTCTGAGCAAGGGTTAGAACTACTCCAGAGGTCTCATTCAACCCTAAAACTTCTGTGATTCAAGTGTCAAATACATTGGCTCTGGCTATGTATCTGTAAGCCTTTTGAAGCCTTTTTTTTTTTTTTCTTTTTCTTATTAGTTTAGTGTTTCTGCAGCAATATAAGCTCTCTTGTTGCAACTAGAGTCTTGTACATTTTAGCATAAAATGTCAAGAGGTTTAGCCTCACTATTTGCACCAATTGTACTCTAAAGGCAATGTAAAAACTTTCTTTTTAGACACATCTTTGTCTTCTAAAAGGTGAACTGGGTTTTCTCTTCTGTGCTCTACTGATAGGATCCCAGGTAGATAATCCTTACACATCAATAAGGAAACATGAAATTGATTAACCTGGAATTTGTTAGCAGGGATTATGTGAGGGGAGGAAGACAATAGATAACACATAAAAATAGAAAAAGTCACACATTTTGCCAGGTGTTTATAAAAGAGGAGCTCTCTTGACTTCTGCTTTCTGATTTGTAACAGAAATATGGTATTCATGGTTTATTACCAAGCTTCCAAAAATAGCAATTTCACCTGAGAGATCTCTGAACACAAAAGCAAATTGTGAGCTTTCTAAGATAAACAGATTCTTGTGAAATAACTGTGGTCTGTCAGACATAGCAGCACTCAGGATTTCTAATTGCAAAGGAGATGAAGCAAACTGCTGTTGACAAGCCATCTGGACAACCTGCATAATGTAAGAGACTTAAAAATTTATGGTGAAGAAGATCCTCTCCCCATTTCAGTGGCAAATAATTGTGGGGTTTCTATGGCTTGGATACTATTGGCAGCACAATTATTCCCCCTTAGGCCGGATATTGGCACGGAGGGTGGAAGGACAGTGACAATACTGAGGTATCTTTTACATGGTGATATACTACTCAGACTTGTATTTTGTACATGGTGATATACAACTCAAACCATCACCAACAAAAAACAAACCATTACTGATGACTATTATATTGCCATGGACAAGAAACTTCAGTGCTCAGTCTTAGTGGTCCACCTCAGTGCTCTAAAAAAAATAGGAAAGAGAATGGGATGACAAAAAGAGTAGGAAAATGGATCAAAACCAGTCCAATTAATACTGGACAATAAGTTTGTCCTCTGATTCAATTTTAATGTTTTAATTTATGAAAGGAATTTTATCTTTTTCCTAATTTAAGATTAATAACTTTAGTTTCTTCAACCCTTAATTAATATTTATTCCCTAATCACAGGATTGCATTGGAGTTGTTTTGGCAAGTTTAACGGCCCCTCATATCATCTCAGTCCATTTCAATGTAATCGCTCAATTTCCAAATTGTATCTGTTATTCCAATTGAATTATTTGATCACATCACTTTCCAGAGCGTTTGTTCCACTTGGTTCTCTGAATTCAAGATTTCGTTCCCTTTCCTAAAAGGAAAGTCTTCCTTTCAAGTGAAAGAAGGGACAAAATCTTGTGATTTGAATGAGCATTCTTTTGGCAAGCTTCCGGCCAGTTCCCTGCATTTCTGCTCATCCCATTCACTTTCATTGTTTTCAGCTGGGTTTGGAATTTTTGCCTTAATTAGCTCACTGTTCAATTTTTCCACTTCCTCTCCTGTCTTTTGATCTGCATTTCTTCCCTGTGTTCAGCAGTTGAATTGGAGTCATTTGGGCAAGATTTTGTCCTTCTTACTGCCCCTCAATTTTTCTCTCTCCATATGCAGTTAATCACCCCATTGCCAAATTTTCTCAGTTTTTTCACTCATGGTGTTTTTGGTCATATCTTTTCCAGCAAGTTTTTTAGACTTTTGTTATTTATTTTTATTCTTTTCTTAATTCTTCTACTAAATGCCAAACATTGTAGAGCAAGGGAGGTGTTCTTAACCTTATTTTTTAAGACATCAATCTGACTTTGTTGTTTTTTAGCTTCAGTTTTTAATTTCAATAATATTTTGGTTTTGTTCTCATTTCACTGATGAAAACTGGCTTTTAAAGAAAGAACACACTTTTTTGGCCTCTTTGCCACTTGCACAGCAGCAAATGCTGCTGAGAAAAATGATGAATTCATTTTGTCACTGAAAAAGGAGAAGTCAGCCCTTTACTCATGGTTATCACTTTTGTTTTGCCCTGACCACTGTTACACTCTGGACCTCTGTCCAGCACACACACAGCAGGATGCTGATATTCAGGCTCCATCAGGTTATTGACACATCCTGTTCCTCAGGAACCTCCTGGGATCCAAGTAATTGAGCTCAACAGTTGAACCTCTATAGAAATATCCCTGACCTTTTGCCTTGCAGTCAGTGGAGTGTCCATATGTGAATGCCAATTAAGAAGTCACAGGCATTTTGACTGAGGCAATTGGGTCAAGCATAGCATTGAGGTTATATAATCCTTTTTCCTATTAGCTTTTGAAAGTTGGAAGTATAGAACTACTCCTTTCCTACCTTCTCTTCACCGATGGATTTTTTTTTCTTATTTGAAAGATGTTACCTTTTTTTTTTTTTTTTTTTTGCAAAAACTGATCATCATGATCAGCCACTTTCAAATCCATCAGTACAATG
This sequence comes from Sterrhoptilus dennistouni, assembly GCA_013397095.1. Taxonomy (NCBI): domain Eukaryota; kingdom Metazoa; phylum Chordata; class Aves; order Passeriformes; family Zosteropidae; genus Sterrhoptilus; species Sterrhoptilus dennistouni. Next base: position 158,581 of record VWZU01010323.1, read on the forward strand.
ATTACTTTTCTACTCTTCTGGAAGATTTATTGTTGTAAAAGAAACAAAAACGTTGTGAAAATGTTGATCTTTTTCCTTCCTTCTAAGAAAGAAATTAAGAAGATGAGTACCTGCTTACAGTTCTTCTTAGTTCAGATGCTTTATTAAGGTGAGCCTGCTTTCTGAATTGTAGCTGTAAGATTTTTCTGAATTTAGTGGGGAAATTTCAATTGTATCAAGCAAGAAAGCACAGTGGTTGACACAGAACCAGATAAGCAAATAGTTGAAGAAATGAGGAAGGAGAATATCCCATCTATAAACTACAACACCTGTACAAGCAGTAGGATTGAAGCTTGTGCTGCACAGAGTAACTCCTGTACCAAGGCAGTGAATTTGCAGAGAGGAGCAGCTGCTATCCACAGGGGCCAGCAGCAAAACAGCTTTTAGTGTTTTCTATTTCATTTGCTGAAGCTTAGTCAGCTTTGCCCTAGGAGTCTATGAAGACCCACTTACACATTTCCATCCTGCATTATTTTGTGATATATCACTTCAAGTTTTAAATAATACATGAGTAAAATCAGGTTGTTTTGTTGTATTGCTGATATGATGAGGGTTTTCCTGGTGAAATGGAAAATGGTATGGAAAGAAATTGACGTGACAGTCTCTCTGCCCTCTGCTCTTATGTTATGAGTGCAACATACAGGGAGGGTTGGAAAAGGCAAAGATTTCTCTAGAAAACATAGGAGAAGAAGGGTATGGTAAACAATAAACCAATGAAAATTGAATAGTTCAACTAATGCATCACACAGTAACACAGACAAAAAAGTCTGCTGAAATATTCATGATGAAGAGAAGTCACAAAAATATGCTGTGAGGAATTAAGGGAGCAGAAAGAGGTGTGTGAGAGGAATTCAGAGGATGTGAATAGGCTGACACTGAACATAGAGAAGGCTTCATTAGAAGGAAGCAAGAAAGAAAATGGAAATGAAGGGTGAGCAAAGAGAGCCTTTTCAGAAAAAGGTGATGCAAATCATTAGCAGATAATGGGAGCTGATCTTTATGGGACAACTTTAGGGTAGCTGAGGAAACTTGAGCATGCCACTTTTTGGAGACTATGGGTAGAGGTGAAGGAGATTGGGAAGACTTACTTTCAGTGTGGGAAAAGCTCATTGTTGGTGAAATTATGCATCCCATAGAGATGTGATTTTTTGATTTTTGGCTACAGATAAGTGTTGGAGTTTGTGAAGGATTTCAGTGCTCACAGAATGTTTGGGGTCAGAAAGGACCCCTGGACATCATCTAGTCCAACCACCTGCTGCAACAGGTTAACTTGGAGCAGGCTGTGCATATTTACATCCTGTCAGGTCTTGAGTATCTCCAGAGAAGGACAGTCCACAGCCTCTCTGTGCAGCCTGTTCCAGTACCCTGTCATCCACATAGTAAAGGAGCTTTTCCTCATATTCAGATGGAACTTCATGTTTTAGATTGTGGCTGTTGTCCCTTGTCTGGCAATAATTCAAACTTGTTCACAGGCTGCTGGTCTGACACAATTCTGAAGCAGTGTATTTCTATTGCATAATCTGTCATATAGTCCTCTGAAATGCTGTACTATGAGGGAATTTTCAGTTTGGAGTTAATGAATAAAGAATTTACTTTGATAATGTATCATTTTGCTCATACTAAGAAGCTTCTGAAAGCATACAGTAATCCTTAGCTTGCCAGGAAAGGCTATCTCACTAATTGAGAAATTTCATTTTAGAGGTAAGTTCATGCCAGACCATTACTGCAATATTATACTCAGAGCATGTATGGGAGTGATTATATTTTAATCTTTGGTCTTGATGGGGGTCTGCTTCCTACAGCCTTTCAGTTTTAATTCTAGCTTGGAAAACATACGGGATCCCTGTAGAGTGACATTTATGCTTTTGTTTAACTCCTTGTCCTTGAGGCTGGCAGCTTGAGTAACACTGTTTCCCTAACGACATCTTGCTAAAGAAAAAATCTGAGTTTTGCCCCAGGGGTAGAGAGGAAACACGATGCCCTGCACACAGCAGTGTTCTGGCTGCTGGTACACTTACAAATGAGAGGAGCAGCAAAACCTGCATTATCTATGCTTCAGTGCTTTGCTAGATTTTATTTTTTTTTCCCCTGTGGGGTCATGTAAGTTTTATCTGGTTTTGTCATTTATAAGTATTTTGACTAACACATATTCATAAGGTCTTTGGGCTATGCTTCAGGAAATAGATCTGTTTTAAGGATGGACTTGGCAAATGAGGACTGAGGCAGAGTTCCCATTAATTTCAAGATTGAACCACTTTCTCCTGTGTATGGATGCTGGTGTACAGAGTGGCTAAATGACTTATCCAAGATATTGTTTGCATTTTCAAGCACACAGCCACAAACCACTCCTAAAAATAGTACATACAAGTGATATTGACCACAGCACTGAGAATGGCAGCCCCCTAGATATGAACTTTCCTCAGGAGAGAAAAGTCCACAGGATGTCATCAACATCATTATGAGATGATATTGTAAAAGATGAGGGTGTGCCAAGTTTTATGCTTGTGATGATATTCAATACTACCCTTTTGGTTTTCAGAGAAGGCATGGATACCCCACCCTGAGAGTGTTCAAGACCAGGTTGGATGGGGCCCTGAGCAACCTGATCTAGTGGAAGGAATCCCTGCTTGTGGTGAAGGGAAAGGAACTAGATGATCTTTAAAGTCCTTGCCAAGCCAAATAATTCTGTGATCTTAAATGGATTAGATAGTGCTGGATGCAGAAAGAGTCTACGCATTAGCATATACCCACATGTTGTGATGATGGGGTGGGGTGAGGGGCAGAGAAGGACTTTGTGTATGCACTGCTCTGTAATAACTAAAGCACCAAATTATCAAGTGTTTTGATCACAAATCCAAAATGTAGCCCTGTGTCAGCTTCTTTGAAAAGGAACATAAGAACAATAAATAAAAAAAAAGACAACAACAGAAAAAGAGTGAACAACTCAGATGTCAGTTTAGTGGGAGTCAGTTAATGGTGAGAACAAGTGACATTTTTAATTGACGCTTTTTACCAGCTTTAGTGGGTTTTGGTTTTTGTTTGTTTGGTTGGGGGTTTTTAGTAAATGTTCCTTTTGGGGTAAATGGTATTTAGACTATATAGGTTTTAGAATTATGTTGGACTAGGTGATTTTCACAGTTCCTTCCAACTAAATTATGGTATTGTATTCTGTGTCTATCTGTTCATCACCACACTTTAAACAAGCACCAAATAATTATGTTCAGAAAATCCTCACATTTATCTTGTCACTGGACACTGGATTTTTTTTTCTCAAAACCCAGACAGGAACATACTAGCCTTACCTCACAACTGTGTTTTAATATCATTTGCTGCCAGCTGCTAGTAAATACCTGTAAACAAAAAAAATATTCTGATATATTCACCAAGACGTTTGAAGAATTATGACTGAAAGTGCAAACAGTAACCTATCCTTAGAGAGAGAGGGACACATAGCCAGAAACATATGGTTTTGAGCTGAAATGATCCTTCTTCCTCACCGTGAGACAGCATGCATAATCCTGTATTATGGAAAAAGAACAGGCAGTTCCTGCCACATTGGGAGCCAAGTTATGAATAGTTAATGCCAGCATGTAAAGACAGGGTTGGTTTGCAGTTTTAGGTGGCTTGCCTTCTTTTTCCATGGTTTTCCTGGGGAAAGGAAGGAACTTAATTTAAGTAATGTGAATATATGAAGTGGAGAAAAGGAAGATCTGCAAAACAGAGGAAAAAATTTTGTAAAAAAGACAATAATAAGTAGGTAGGTATCTTAGGAGTTTTTTGGTACAGAAGTATTCCAAATGGTAATCTCAGGAAAATCTTAAGAATATATCTTTATATTTATCAGGAGACTTCAATTCTTTTGTTCACCTGGGGGACTTTGATTATTCTTGTAGGAGTCTGGTATCTGTTATTATTCCAAAGTCTAACAAATAGCATATGGAAAATCTCTTAGGAGATAGAAAACCATATTAGAATTAGGTTGGGGTCTGTTAGGAACCATAAGGTTTTTTCCTTCCTTTCCATATAATCTAGCTTCAGGAAATCACTAACAGAGATCTTTCTGCTATTCATAAAACACTGAGGAATGTCGAGTCAGTTGAGACCTACTTTGTGTTTCATCTAATTCTGTCTGAGTAGCATTGTGTAATTGAACAAATGTGTAAATGATACAATAAACTCCATCATCCAGTTTTGCCAATTCATCCTGAAGATAACAAGTAGTTCCTTGCATTGCTCAACTGTGATTCCCTGTAATGGGGCAGGGCAGTATGTAGAGCAAAACCAATGCAGATGAATAGTGGTGTTGCTGAGAGCAATAAGGTTGTGTCACAGAACCTCTCTTCTTGTGAAAGATACTGCAGGGAGAAATCTGCTTCTGCTGTGAGTACACAGCAAAAACTCTGCCCTTCCTTACCTGACTCTTTGGCCTCTTTTACAGTGGTGGTTTGAAAAGAAGACACTCAAATGTGCCAGGCAGTCAGTTTGAAATAAAGGGAAAAATTGCTTTTGAGCAATGTTCAGCCATTCAGAAGGTGGATTCAGCACTTGTTGTCTGCAAAATCTTTTGTGTGTATCTCTAGCTTTGAAAATGTTGCAGCACAAATGGTCCTATGAACTCCCATATTTTTTCCTTCTAAAGAATCGCCAAATCAGGTTCAGAACTGTAATGAAATTTTTGTCTTTATATATTCCTTTTAGCTGCCAGTCTGTCTATTCAACCTGGACCCTGAAAAGCTGTGCATGTTATTTTTAATTTCTAATGTCAACAGAAATATTTTGCTAATGCAAGTTACCTGCCCCTTTTTCTGCAAGGCCAAAGAATGCAGTCATTTGAAAGTAGCTACTGTTCCTCTGGCAGATGTGTACGAACAGCTGAAGATTCTCTCTACCTAGTACATCAAGGACTACTTTTTGAGCTTGTCTTTTTCTTTACTGTCTTCCTTCTGACACAGTTTTACCAATTAACTGCAAGTGATTTTCTGTAACAACTTATTTTAAAGGCCAAAAGTCTTCCCATGTCAGTCTTGTTGGAACTCCACTACAAGGCTGCTTGGAAAACATCTTGTATCACATGCATCATTGCCAGGGTACATGTCAGCTTGTGGAGATCTGCTTTTTTTTTTTTTTTTTTTTTTTTTTTTTTTTTTTTACATTTTTAAACCACCTGGACACACTTCAANGTGTGTGGTGGTGTTGTGTTTTTTTTTTTTTTTTTTTTTTTTTTTTTTTGGTTAAGCTTATCACTGTCTTAGTTTGTCTAGACCTGTTTTGGCACTTATGTATTCCTCTTTTTCAGTAGTATATAGTAGTTTGGGGCTTTCACTCTTGCAAAAAAATAATTCTCTCTTACAATTTTATGAGGCAACTTAAAATATCAGCAAGATTAGGTATTCACCAATAGCTTAAAAATCTTAATTTATATATTTATGAGGGGGTTTTCATTTTCATTAATATTATTTTTATTACTATGTTTCATACTCAATTATTATGATAGCTAATAAAATAAGATGAAATTGAGATAAAAGACCAGCTAGAAGTCTAAATAAACAGTGGGCTTAGAGGAGAAAAAGGCAGTCAGTATTTCATTTTCCTGTATGTGTCCATATGCACTAATTTCTCCTTGTTTTGCACAAATTAAACGTTTCATGAGCTGAAGCATTAAAACACCTCAGAATAATTTGGTGCTTAATGGGCTAAGTCTCAGAACCAGTTATAAATATATTATTGCCAGAGATACAATTTTAATTGCTTTTTGATAGTGAGCTAAACTGGACAAGACTTTCTGTACATTGTGGAACAGGGAAAGATTTGGAAAATTAGCCATTCCATTTGGAAGTCCAAAAGTGCTCTCTTAAGCCATCACTAAGAATGTAAGATAGATTTATAGAAGACTTTTGACTTTGCCTTCGTTTCAAATGAATTGTGGTTCAGGATTCCTCTTAGTTTGCCTACTGATTACTTCTTACCTCTACTCTCCAAAATTTAGAGGTAGCCTCATAGATTACTTCAGTTTAATCATATTGAGAAATAAATAAACCATAAAATTTGGTTTAATTATATTGAGAAAATTTAGGACAGATATACTAGGGTTGGGAGAAAGAGAAAGCCAAGTGATCCACCTGAGGTGGAGCAGCGAGAGGAAAGTATGGCTGGCAGAGAGCACTTAGAATTGAGAATTTTATGCCTGAGCAATGGCCAGGCTGGGAAAAGGGGGAAGCTTGCCTGATGTTATCCTCTAGAAATGGTTACCTACATCTTGTGAGAGAGAAGTGTAGGTGAGAGGAAGTATTTTTGTTATCATGGAGAATCATCATCATTGTTTGCCAGCTTATTTTCATGATGAAGCCTGAACTACAGTAATGCCCAAGGCTGTTGGACTTTGGTTAGTGCAGTAGGTCAGAGCATGCTGACCTACTATTAAAAACCACCGAGGTGTGATCCCTGTACAGGCCATTTACTTAAGAGCTCAGCTCACTGATCCTTGTGAGTCCATACCACCTCCAAATACTCCGTGGTTCTTGTGCATTTGCTTTGAAGTTCTGAGAGCTGTGTTCTCTGAAATAGAGGATTTAAGTTGTTCTGTGAAAGAAAATTAACTTTGATGGCAAATCTGCTGTTTAATATTACTTCAATAATTGTATAATTTAGCACCTTTCACCATTGTTCTCTGGGTACTATATGAAATTATATAATAATTTGCTTATTGATAGAGAAATTTAACTGTAGAGATAGTATTGTCCATTTTTATTGCAACTTCAGTAGTTGTAAATTGAGAGCTGATGTCTTTTAGGGCCTCTCATAAAACCCTTTTCCTCTGATGCTTTAACCAGGTTCTATATAAGAGTAGTGGAACTTTATCAACTTGTTGAATCTTCATGCAGGATAGATTTATGTTTTCTAAATAAATCAGATTCGTTTTTTCAATCATTCCTAAAGAAATTACTCAAAGAATTTCATATGGAAGCTCAGAAACTTTTCCTGGGCATTTTAAGGATATAATTTAGTATTGAAATTGGAGTGATCAAACTGTCGTCCTAATTAAGTACTAATTTGAATTCAAGACTCCACCTGAAAGCAAAATTTTTTCTTTTGTAAAGGTAAACAATTGCTGACTATGTTTTTGATAATATCAGTGGCTATCCATACAGATTATGTCATAGTATATCTATAGGTATCATTGGAAGGTAGGATAATAGGGAGACGAACAGATTTGAAGAAAATCCAAAACACAATGGGCCTATTAGACAAATGCAAGTAGTGTTGAAAAAAAAGGAGTTTTCTTGCAAGTGGGATTTTTACTTAGTAGATGATTATTACCTTTTATATGATTATTATTCATATAAATTTATAAGAGGCTCAGGATTCCTCTTGTTCAGATCGGTTCTTATGTAAAAGGCAGGGCTAAGGTTAATTGGAATATTTCATACAAGGAGAAGAGAGAACGTAAATGTAAGTATAGATAAGTCTATACAGCATATACAAGTAAAGGCATCAAAGAGCATTTGCTAAAAAACCAGCTAGTACTCTCCTTGTTTGTGTATGCTGAACACAACTTAATGGGAATGACATGCCTCATTTCTTCCCTGTGCTCTAGTTTAAACACAAATCCTCTGTTTGCCTTTTAAATATTACTCAGTTTATTTGAATTCTTTCTGACTGATGAAAACAAAGCTGCCTCAAAAAATGAGGGGGGGGGTCATTCATTTAATTTGTATTAGTTATACTTACTGCTTGTTTTAGATCTCAGCATTTGTCATCATGTTTACTCTGTGAGGATGAGAAACTTTCATTCTCATAAGCAAAAAATAATGCATGGATGTTCTCAATTTTTGAGAAGTCTTTGTCCCTCTCACAAATTACAGATATTAAACATCAAGGATAAACTCCACTTGTAGCTGAGCAAGTGCTTATGTTGAAAGGATTTACATGATTGGTTTGTGTTAATGTTCCATTGACAGAAAGTAGGCATGCAACCAGATTTACCTGGCCAGGTTCACATTGACTCTGCTACGTGTTTCACTAAGTGTAGTGGTCCTCAATTTCCAGTGATGGCCATTGGTCCTGACTGAAAGATCAGGATCTCTCTTGTCTCACTATTTCAGTGGGAATCCAACCAAGATTCCACCTTAACTTCAGAAAGCAAACACTTTGTTTCACTGAATTTATTTCACCTGGGGGCTCACATACAAGTCCTTTACACTTGCTTTTCTCTATTTGACTGATTTGCTGTGGTTCTCAGATGAGCATGTTTGATTGTCCTTATGTATACACATGCAACTTTGACTTAGAATAAACTCAGGAGAACAACATGATGGCAAATGCTTATGCAACCCATATCAGAGAAAGTTGCTAATATGAGTCTAAAATAGCCTCAAACTACTGTAGTTTAAATGAAGTGCCCTAGAAACTTTGTGACTTCACTTGAGTGACCAGCCTGAAGGAAGGTCATATCGTGCTGGGAGATGATCCGGCCTGACACAGTGAAACCCTTTTCAGACTGAAAAATAAAATTATACTAAGCAACTGAAAATAGAATATAGTTTATGCTAAGTTTCTTTGTTTTGCTTTCATTGGTGAGCTCATTTTCTTATAACAAACTGTCCTTGATCCAAAACCTTAAAATTCCTTGTCTGTGGTGAAGATACACAGCTAGCATTGTCTTTTCTTTCTTATTTAATTTCTTTATATAGAAACACATAATGTACATGTAGATATACATATGTTTATTTGAGAATTTATGTATGTATATATATATATTTTGTATATGTGTGCATTTACAGAAATAAAATTGTGACCTGTTACAAACTGATTTGGAGGGAGAGTTTATTTCCATTTTTAGTACATTTGCCCTCTAGATTTCACTACATCTTAATTCTGTCACCTCCTGAGCAAGTGAAGTGTATGAGAATAGGAACACAGATTTGAAACTACTTAAAGAATAAGGAAAAGTAAGACAATTTTGTATTACCTACACACTGAGAAGTACAGTTTACTTTTGACTTGGCCAAAAATAATTTGGAGATTTCTATAAATAAATCTTAAGGCACCTGATGAGTACTCCTCAGTGCTGGCTGGGGTTTTGGCCAGGGCTTGTTGTATCCAGCAATACATACAGCCAATGCTGCAATGCTGCCCTAGCTCCATGTCCCAGATCCAGCCAGCAGGGAGGCTGAGCATGTGGTTCCAGTAGATATGGACACACACAGATCAGTGCAGACAGAGACACCCAGCACTCTCACAAACAGCACTGAGGTCCTCATCCTATTCCCCTGCCCAGGATAAAAGTCCATTATTGGGAAACATATACATATCCCCCAGCACTGACCCTGTAGTCTGCAAGTGATCTCAGATAGGGTATCCTGATGACTCAGAGATTGATGTTCTTCCCAGTCCTTGGGGCAGAGATCCTCTTGGGACATCCTAAGGCAGCCAGGGCAGGGACTCATGCCCCTGACTGGGTGATCAGGCTTCCTTCCCTCCCAGTTCTGGGCTGTTCTATTCTTTCACGCCTGGAGAAACCAGCATCTTATACCCATCCTAACAGGGCTGCTGGTAAGGTGCTAATTCACTGCCTAAAGGATTAGCAAGGTTAACAAGTTTCTCAAGCAGTTTCCAGTTAAATTATCCATTTTTCAATAATTTCCCATTTTTTTATTGTAATTCAACTATTTTTCATGACCTAAGCAAATGTACTGAGGAGCAGTTTGGTATTAACTAATTGCATTTCTTCCTCTAAGATGTGCCTGTATGGCTCTGTGGTACTGTAATAATTTGCTTGTTCTCGAAAAACATTTTGGAGTCCTAAAAGTACTGTAAAACTCACCTCTACACTGGCTCTTCTTCAGATGTTTAAAACTGACTGCTTAAGAGAAAAGTTAACAACTACTATTTTGTGTTCAAACTCAGTAAGGAAGATGAGGGATTTCATGGTCACACGCTTCAAGTCAAGTGCTTGTACACTTCAAGAAGAGCATTATGGAAATAAAACAAGACTGCAGTCATTAACACTGAAGGAAACCTTCTTTCCCCCACTCCTCGCAATAATGTTTGTTCACGCTCACTGCTGTAAAATAACAACCTCTCTTAAATTGCCCCAAGAACTTCTCTTTTTTGAGATTGTGTTCTGATAGGCATGTAATTACAGTCAAAACAACAGCAAAATACTGTGATTTCAGTTTGAAATTTAATTGCCTTACCTGCATAATCATTGCAGTATAAATTAGGCACAGCTGTATAGAAAGCAGAAGGTTTCTTTTAACTAAAATTATTTCCTTTCTCTTGACTGTATTGAACATGTGCATTTCAGGGCTCCAGATTTTGAGAAGATCCTACTTTATGACTGGAGAGTGTGTATGCATATTTTTTATAGATAGAGACAAAGATTTTTTATTGCCATTTTTCTTTGTAATGTCTAAGTAAAACTGTCCTTTGCTGGAAATATTCATTTTACGCTGCTTTATCTGCAGCTTATTTATTGAATCCTGGAAATCAAGGTTTTGGTTTTAATCAGGTTTGCTCTTTAAAATTAAGGCAGCACATAAATAATCTTGTGGCATTAAATCAAAGTAGTTGTCATGCTTGTCAAATGTCTGTCATCTGCACAATTAAAGGCCCTCGAAGGGAAGCAGGGGTGGGGGGAAGTATGGTTTGAAAGAGAATATCCAATGAAAAAGAATCTCCTCTTAAACAATTGACAGGATGCTAATGAGGTCAGAATAAGCAGAAAAGAACGTGTTTTTTTGCTTGGGAGCTAATGTAAGAATGCTTGAGCTTTATCAAGTAGGAAATGGGGAGCTTAAAAGTCTGCTGGCTTCATATGCATGGAGATTGGTCTCTTCAGTACTGTCCCACTTTCCCCAGGGTAGCTGTTAGGAGGTGACCTGTCCCTAGAGTTCTTAATTAAAATTCATACCCTTAATCTGAAATCTGAAAAATATATTCTTCAGAGTTTTTGAGAACAGGGAGAGGGCTTTCATTTTTGTTTGCTAACAATCTGAGGATTTTTTATCCAAAACTAACTTTCAGAAATCATTACAAACAAAAATGTATTTGATTTTGCTGATAAAGAGCAGGCAAAGGAAATCTGTCATTTTTTGTCTTGAAAACTCATGTCTCTACTGGAAAAAAGAAGATTTTCTTAATGTTGCAGCCCATTTTTCAACATATAGAAGAGGAATGAATATTTGTTCTTCTCATTTTTCTTGCCTCAGGGATGCTGGATGATAATACATTGTGGAGCTGTTCTATGATCTTTTAAGGTGTTTGGGGACAAGTACATATTTAATCATTCAGTTGTCTGACTAGATGTGGCAGAATAAAATGTGTTCATAGAAGACATGTCTTCAAATACTTATTGAGTGTTAAGCAGAACAGCCTGTGGAAGAGGTGGTCATCTTATTAGTAAATAGCATCTTAAGAGGATCATCTCCCTATCATAGGATTGACTTTTATCATGTGGCCCTCTCCCCTGAAGTTCTGACCCTTTGAAATGACAAAAGAGAAAAGCTGTTTCTTCCATTCAGATTTTATTCTGTTGCTGCCTTGTTTCTTAAAAATTTCTTTGCTTCTTGAGATTTTATGAAGAAGGCATTTCAAAGTCCTTTGTGAATCAGATAGATGGAGAGGCACACAGTATCTGTAGGAAAAAAAAGATGAAGTATATACATAATAATAGTTTGTATGTTCAGAATTCAGGGTTAGATTTTTCAAAGCACTGCATGAAATTGTTACTGCACAGGTTCTGTAAGCAAAGCTCTGCATGACTGATAGAAAAGGCTGAGCAGGTGCTGCTGCATGAGGAAAGGCACACTGTTTAGGTCTAAGTATCACGTTTAATTTTTTTTGTCTTGTTTTCTCAAGAGGTCATATTTCATCTAAATATCCAGAAGATGATGAAAAGAGTGAACAACCAGTCTGCAACTGCAAACTTAACTTGCTAAAGCATACCTTTGCTTCTGAAAATTGTTTAATGCATTTTCAATTCCCAGGTGACTTATTATGCCTGTAAATAATAACACTGTTGTGTCCTAGGGTTGTAGTAAACCAGGAAGTAAGACAAAACGTTGCCTGTGGAAAGCTCTTGTTCAGATATTTGGACCCAAATGCCTACCAGAAGTTTGCATTGATAAATCTGCTTATAGTTGGAATGACTGTGCTCACTCTTAATAGCTCAGGGTTGTCCACTGTGGGTAAGACAATTCTTGCAAGGTTAAGTGAGCTGGTCAAATACAATGTAGAAAGCTGATTACTTTTTCTCTCAGATCAGTAATGAGAAATAAGTGGTTCAAGTCTGTGCTGTTCTTTGAAAATCCTTTTTTCAAAGCCCAAAGGCCTGTAGTGCCTCTGAACCAATTTAGCAAGAAATTGTGCCATCTACCAAAAGATTTTCAGAGACACCACTCTATCCCTTCCCATGACAATAAATGTCACTCCTACTTCATTCAGAATGAACAAAGTTGATTTAATCAATCTTAATCCTGAGACAATCTGAAAAAAAGAAATTAGATTGTCAAGTGTTATGGGATTGAAAAAGAACACATACCAGAGTATCAGTCTACAGATGTCACCATTGTCAGCTCGTTGTCTTACAGTTCTTCCAAGCAACTTTCTTATGAAGTTGAAACATAGAGCCTGCAGCCCTCTTCGAGACTCCTCCCTATAGGACAAAAGTTTGTTCAAAGCATCCTCAACAGCTCTTTGATTAGAGGGAAGGAGGCCATCTGCAAATTAATTTAATGTCTGTCTCCTCTTTAAAATGGCTACCTATTCATCCACAATGCTGGATAAAATAGTTTGCAGTATGATTAATTTGATCAAGCATTAGTCTTTCATTTAAGAGGTCTTGAAGAGATTTAGTTTTGGTAATATGTTCTGCATTAATAGGGTATTTCTTGTGATTGTCTTTCAAAGCTTGTTCCCTTCAAAGCAATACAATTCATTGCAGAAGAGCACTCTGGGCATTAATATATTGTAAATGCAAACAAATGTATTTTCAGCCATAAAACAGACTCACAAGGCCCATATTGAAAAACAGCTGGTTATATTGAAGGCTAAATTAAACAAGTTATTTGCTAATGTATTTCTTACCCCAGACTGTACGTATTTGGACTGAGTAAACAAAAATGAATGACTGTTCTCTGGGAGATTTGTGCATTTTTTTGGACCCTGGTTAGCTGTAGGATCAAGTCCAAGAAAATATGTACAGTATCACTTGTCTAGTTGTTCAAACTCTGAAATATTATTTAGGTTTAGTAGCATGACTTTCTTGATTACTCTCTACCTAGCAGTAGACTGGGTAGCCCTTGTATGTTCACTGATCTATTTTTTTTTTTTTTAATTTAGGTTCCATGAATTTTTCAAGGTGTAACATGCAAGATTCAAGGCAGTTTGGTCATTTGGTCAATTTGACCTGCCTGGTAATGAACTTTCCCTTCCAAAAGTGTTCTTGGTTAAAGTAGAATGACAGGTAATTCCTATAAGAGGTTTGTTGCTGTCTCAACCTATAAAATCATTGTTGTTGTTTGTTTCTTTTCATATACATATGGCAATTTTGCTGAGTTTATGGTGTAGGAGGATACAATGCTCCAGCAGTGAATGCTGCAGTAAGAAATGATCTTCAAGTAATGTTAAGAACATGATGTGATTTGATTCACAGAAGGAGATAGGAAATCATTTCTACGGCTGCTAATCACAGAAACACCCAAAGAACCTTAGTAAAAAACGACTTGAGGTTCAATGATAAAGATAAAGTTCTGAGGGGGATATTTTGTTTTCTTTTTCCTTTATACTTTAAATTCTCTTATTTACTTCGTCATTTGAAGTGTTTCTCCCTTATATATTGTCTTCTCTGGGAGAGATGGAAAGTGGTAGATTGGTGCTGTGTGGCCAGAATGGGCAAGATATTTTTCTAAGAACCTCCCTTGTGAGATTCTATTAAGAGGCAAGAGAGATACATATCTCAAAAATTAAGAATAATAAAAAATATAAAATTTACAATGATCAAAATGCCCTCTTTGCTGGCAGTTACTTGATAGCTGTTCAAAGAATTTAGTTTTTCGACTATCACCAGTGTTATCATATGTGAAAACAATTTCTTTTAAAATTGTTAATCTCATTTCCTGGGTAATATAATGTCACAAAGATGTTTTGATCATGCAGAAGTTAAATTTGTTTTCCTAATAGTTATTCAAATACATTTGGTAAATTAAATGTCTGTTCTAAAAATCATATGTAACATGCACGTTGTCAAAATATTTTCAATACGGTAGAAACAAGGTCACTTTGCCCATAAGGGGAATATATTCTCTCTTCTGGTGATGTTTTTGAGCTTTTTGGACTGAAATGATGTACTGAAAACTCACGATTATATTTGAAGTGCACTGTAATATGCAACATAACTAGGAATTGCTGCTGTCCCTGTCTAAAGGTATGTATGTAGATATGTGTATATACAATACATGTAAATATGTGTACAAAATATGAATATATGTATGTGTGTGTTTTTTCTGATGAATGCTCTATGAAATACTTTTTACTAGGTAAAGGAAGGAAGGATGTAAATGTGAATAGGGAGATAAAGAATAGTACCTAAAATAACACTTTTGCTGGGAGCATACTTGAACCTTGTTTATATTTTTAACTAAAGGATTTGTATATCAGGGAGTATTACCAAGTGGTTGTTTTGTGATGTTTCAATTCACAAATAAGTATGGCTTTGCACTTCTACTTTTTAATTTTTGATAATCAATCACTTTCTGTCAAAATTGATTGTAATGGAAAATTGATATTTTGATTAAATAAACAATTTCACACCAATTGTCTTCTGTCCATGCAACAACTAAAGTGATGAAAATTGGCTCAATCTCCCAAGGATATATTAATCACTGAATCCATTCTGGATAAACATTTTTATTTTACTTAGGGGTTTCTTCTCATTTGATTGATTTTTGTGTGTGTGTGGTTTTTTTTTTTTTTTTTTTTTTTTTTTTTTTTTTTTTTTTATGTTTGTCATTGATCTTTCTTAAAGAATATGCTCTTTCTCTATGGTCAAAATGCATATTCAGTGTCAAGAAAAAGGGGCAGATATTTTGGAAGCTTTTTTAATTCAAGCATAAAAAATATACTCCTTGTCATCTATCTAAAATATCTTGAAATTGCCTTAGGAAGCTAAATTTGTGAATTACCAGCAGTTTTAATTCATAGGCCTGCTCTTTCAGGTTCCAAGACTTCTAATCCTTTACCATTCTCTTCTGGCTCAACTTTTTTTTTTTTTTTTTTT
>VWZU01010323.1:173948-197727 GCA_013397095.1 Sterrhoptilus dennistouni
TTTTTTCTTAAGTTAGTTGAAGAGATCACCTTCTTAGTTATTTTGAGGTGCTGGTATTTTTGTAGGCCAACATTTTTTTCTAAGGATAGGGATTATACCTTTAAAATATGGTCCTAGTAGAAATTCTAGAGGCTGTTTGTGCTGTTATTGTGCAACTACAGCTAGGCTTGTGGGCACGTTTATATATCGTCCTGAAAACTTAAATTAGTGATCACTGGGCTTGGTATAGGAACAGCTGACACAGACAAGCACAGTCTTGAGTCAGACATATTGACATAAATTTTCTTAATTAATGCAGTTTTTTAGAAGTGGACAAGCCTATTGGGGATTTTCAACAGTGAGAGATCTGTACTCTTCATTCCTAATCATAACTGCATTCTTTCCTGTTTGATGACAGATTGTCAAGTGAGCAGGTGCAAAGAAGCAAAAATAGATTATGTGCTCTGTGTCTGCAAATGAGTGGATGTGTTTCCTCCTTGTTTTGATTGATGAAAGCTTTATTCCAGGAAAGGTTATTCTCAATTTGTTATTTGTACCTTGGATGATCAGCATAGCCTAGAAAATGCTTTTTCAAATCAGCTTTCTCTACAACCGGAGCCCATACAAAGGAACTTCCAGGCTTTAAAAGAAAAGGGAAAGGGAGATAAGTATCCAGCACAGATGTTCTCATCAGTGTGTTTTCAACCAGGAACAATCCCTTCCTCACAAGCACACAGGACATAAATGAACTCGCTGGTTTCTGCTCCATGTTCCACCTTGGTTTAAACTCTGAATCCATCCACATCTGTGGTCTAAGCAGAGATTTAGAGGTTTACATCTCCATGTCAGCTTTGCTGGAATGAGAAACTTCCTCAAACATACAAAAAAGGAAGTCTATTGTTTGTGTTATTCTGTAGAAGTAAATTAAACTTAGGACTCTGATTGTTTGGGGGTTTTTTTTGAAGCTGAAGGAACGTTTTTATCATTATTCATCATTTCTAAAACTGGCCTTTTTGGTTTCTATCTGTACACTAAATGTTCAGTAAATTACTGCAGTAAAAGCACAATTTCGAAACTCAATTAGACTGTAAAATTTAAATATATTTTTGACACTGTAGTAGAATTTATATTTTTGACACTGTAGTAGAATTACATTTTATGAACTTTCTGGAAAAGAAGGATGTTTGCTTGAGGTTCTCGCTTCATCTTTATAATTTGACTATAATAACATTTTTTCTCAGGATTTATTTTGATTCATGGATGTTTAGTGAGCCAGTCGAAAGGATGGTTGTGTCACTGAGATGCAAGAGTATGTATGAAGAGGAAAAATCTCGAAATTCCTATTATTGTTGTTGAAGACCTTGTATCATGGGGCTGCCACTCTGTTGTATAATCGTTTTCTTTTAACTGGTGTTCGTCTCCATAACCAAAAGACGAAAAAAGTGGTTGACGGGATAAATAAGTATAAAAGCTATAGAAACTAGCAGTTCTATTTAGCGGCAACATAGTTCAAGTCCAATTTGCAAGAAAAAACATGAAATCTCAAACATTTGAACTTGTGCTAAATCAAATAATGAACCATGAAGGATTTTTCTGGTTTTGGCTCTGTTTAGAGTATCAGAAGCTCAGATGCTCACTTTCAAGCCCGGTGTGTGACGTGGCATTTTCCCTGTCTGGTTTGTCATCTCAAACAGCTGAAGACTCCTGTTGTGAAGATGCTGTTTTTCCAGCAGGAAGACTTTGGCAGTCTGGAATTCCTATTTATGCCCAGCTGGTTGCCTTACCAGCTGTAGTTTGATAGTTACTGCAATTAATTTACACATAAAAGAAAGGCTTCACTGTGCACTGCTGGGACAATTTACACCTGGCTGGCAGAACAATCACCTTTGTATTTACAATGCTATTCCTGCATTGCTGTGCCTGACCCTGCTGATAAATCTGAGTCAGAGAGGTGTACAGGAACCTGTAATTCACAAGCTGTCACCATTCTCACACTGAAATCAGAACTGAAACCTTCACTGATCTAAATGGGAAAATTCTTCATCTTAATGACCCAAATGCAGCTTTTGGTCAGAGAGAAAAGAACATGGGGGAAAATATGCCTTCAAAGACAGAATTTTCCGTGGAGGAATGTATTATTTTGTTGTCTCCTAAGTATGAGTGTTGGTTTAGATAATAATAAGTTTATAAATAATGGCTTGAGCCTGAATACAGATAAACATACCTATAAACTATCATCTGGATGCTCATATTTAAAACAATCTAACTTGCTTTTCTCTTACGTATATATTTGGGATTTGGAAGGAAAAAGTGCTGCATACTATAATATATATAAAAATATATAATATAATAAAACATAACATAATATAACACAACACCATAACATAGCAACATAACATAAGTTATAATATATAGGTGTCTGATAATATAATTAGGTTAGATTCAAAGAGAAACTTTCACGTGAATATATGGACTTGAAGATGCTTGGCTGATAAGCATCAGTCTTAAAGTCTGATTGCCAGAGCATTTAGTTACAGACCCCTATTTTCCAGCACTTGACCACTGTGCAAAAAATGTAAAGTGTCCTGGAAGTGAGAGAAGCAGAAACAGCTGGCTCCCTGACTAGTCCATTTGTTAGGACATTTGCCTAAGATCTTTTTCATTTATACATGTGCTTCTAGAGTAGCTCTCCCCTTTGACGAACTTCTGTGACTTTTTGATGATGCAAACAATACTAAGGAGAGCCCAGAGTTATTCTTCAGGGTACACCTACTGGATGGCCCTCAACACATCAGACATCTTAAGAGAGTGGTTTGACCCACATATGATCTACACTGCTGTCTAGATTGTATCTTACTGACAGGAAAGACCCTGATTTTTCTCATTTGCTTGGATCTCTAACTTCTATGAGCTCTCTCTGTGTTAGATGTTTAACCCTGCATTTGACTTTCTACAGAATGACCTGACAGAAACCTTGGAGGCATAAATGGTTCAAGAATCAATTTGACAGTGCTGAAAAAGGAGATAAGTCTGACCAACTAGAACCAGATTGTCCTAGGTTTCAGGCTCTTTGAGAAAAAGGTTCTTTGAATAGTTAATTGAACATGAATTGAACTAGCAGAAGGTTTGACCTTCACAGGGGTTTCTGGACCACTTGTAAGACCTTAAATGTCATCAAAACCAGTAAAATTTCACTAAATAGAGATGCATAATTCTATTTTCAAAATCAAAAGTCTGGAAAAGCTCTTGTCTTGGATTCACATGCTGACAGTCACTGCTTTGCTATGTAGAATCTTTTTAAATGGAAGAACTCAATTGGTGTAAATTACGAACAGAGTGTAAAAGCTATCCAAAAGTGCACAAAAATCCTACAAAAATCTTCAATACAAAAAAATGCATGCTAATTTAAAATGCATTAAGTATTCAATGTGTTTCTGATGAGAAATTATCCTATTTTATCCCAATACATTTTTGAAATAAATTTTATTTTTGAAATCATAATGCATGAGGAGAGAGGCTATTTTTGTTATAAAACCAAGATATTCTGAGAATCCTAGAAGAGACAAAGTGTCTGCTTTTAATTTTCAATCCACTTTTCAGTTTAAGTCTTATTGTAATTATAAAATAGTAAGTAGTTTCACAGCAAATTTGACTGCAAGTTAATTTTGTAAATTTAATTTTCCATCAAAACAATTCAAAGTATTTCCCAGTTCTAATAATATTCTTGAGTCTTGATAATACTATTTCATTCTCTTATCTTGTAGATGAAAAAATTTACTCCGTATAAAAATTTCAAGTTTTGAAATATATATAAGAGAATCCCCAGATATTATGATGTAAGGAAAACTTGTGGAAGACAGGTAATCCAAGAACAGTGATGTTTGAAATCATAACAATAAAAGAGGCATACTGTGTCCTTGAATAGAGGTTTTCTTGCAGTCCGATTGGTCCACACTGCTTTGCTTCCTGCCATCTGAATAAGGTGGAAATCACAGAACTGCTAGATTGTCCTGCTCTTAATTTAATCTCATAAAACTGCCTTTAAAAAAAACCAAAAACCCAAACTTCTAATGAAGTTCTATAGTAAAGCCCTTAAACATGATAGAAAACTTATAATCCCACTGTCACATAAATCAATGGTCACCAGTATCTAGTCTTTGCAAAATTGATCATCTTATAGAAACATTCGATTTCTGAATCCTCTGTAGAAAATTATAAGGATTTTATTTTCTATGAACTTCTAAAAGATGTAGTTTTCCTGTCCCATGCACAGACTGCCTGAGTCTAGGGGTTTGTATCAATTCTTGTAGTCCTTTCTTCATAATTTGCTTTTCCTCTAGTATCTTATTGTACACTGTCTGCCATGACATTTTCCATATTGTGTACAGTAAGGATGCAAATTGTATTTCCTAGCCTCAAATCACCAGTTTAAATGAAGCTGTGACTATGTTCCAGCCAACCACTATTTTTCTTTTTTCCATCAAATCATCTGTCTAAGGTCCCATTCAGCAATCACCTCCCTCAGCTTCTATTACATAAGCTGTGGAAAAGCTATCAGATACTGAAGTGGGATTTTTGCTGCTGCATTTGTTTTGACCTCAACTAGTGAGTTGAATGCACCATGTCCGTTCTGACAGAGTATTCGATGTATTCCAGATGGAGCAAAGACCCCACAGGTTTTAGTAATGTAGCTAGCAATTGTCCATTAGATGGTGCAAACACATATTTTGTAATGAAGACAGATTTCCTATGCTATTTCCTACAAACATTTTTGAGCTAAATAAAACTAGTAATTTATGGCTTTCTGATCAACTTGTGCCATAAAACTCAAGGCAAAAACTTTTGCTGAAACCTGATGAGCTGCTCCTGAGTACACCTTGAATCTGAGGAGAAAGGAATACAAATTCTCCCATGCAAATGGTGAGGGAACTGTCTGACTCACAGTATGCTCCCAGTGAGTTGTACAGGGTCTCATTGTGATGATGGTCAGACACACAGTTGTGACTATATATATACATACATGCATACATATATATATATATATACAGACTAACATTGCTAGGTCCTGCACCTGGGTCGGGGCAAACCCAAGTACAAAGACAGGCTAAGGGATGAAAGGATTGGGAGCAGCCTTAAGGGGAAGGACTTAGAGTTGCTGGTGAATGAGAGGCTGGACATGACCCAGTAATGTGCACTGGCAGCCCAGAAAGCCAATGGTGTCCTGCACTGCATCCAAAGCAGCATGGCCAGCAGGGGAAGGGAGGGGATTTTGCCCCTCTGCTCTGCTGAGAAACCACATGGAATTTTCTATCCAGTTCCTCATCAGAAGAAGGATGTGGACCTGCTAGAGTGAGTCCAGAGCACGTCCATGAAGTTACTCAGAGGACTGAAACACTTCTTTGGTGACAAGCTGAGAAAGCTGGGTCCATTCAGCCTGAAGAAGAGAAGGCTCTGGGGAGGCCTGATTGTGGCCTTTCAATACTTATAAAAAAGAGCGAAAGAGACATTTTTCCAAGGCTCGGAGTGACAGGACAAAGGAAAATGGTTTTAAGCTCATGTATTGACTCTATAACTGTCAGTCTCCAGGGGCAAGGTGGTTTGTGCACAAGGTATATATGACATCAGATGCATCAAAGAGCTGAATTGTCTTTCTGGTTCTTAAGGATTTGCAGCTTCATTAGATTTGTTTAATCTCACATAAATACAAACTTGACTAGTTACAGCAGAAGAATACTGTTTAGAGTGCTGCAGGTGAAGTTTTGAGGAGCTGACCTACACAACATTGAGTCTACACTTTGAGTATACATTATGTGGAGAGGTATTACTCCCAGAAGTAGGAAAATAACCTCTTTAGGATTGCACCAATTTTTTCCCCTTGTTTTATACTACTAGAAAAGGTAGAAAGGACAAAGTGATCACTCTTGAGAGTTAATTATGAACATCTTAATTGAATCTCCATAAATTTTTTTCTGTCTTCATCATCTAATTCACCTAGTTAGAATCTCCTGGCATATGTAAAATATGCACAGCAGAAAAAACTTCTGCAGACATTTGAAGATGTATCAGGAGGTAACTCTGCCATAAATGTTGCATTAAGCTTTTCAATTAAAACAGACATAAATTTCTCTATTTCACACTTTAATGATCAAATGTAATCTTCAAAGGTTCTAATAGCTGTTACGTTTTTCTAGAAGGTTTATAAGCTAAAACAAACTGTTCCATTAGTAGCAGAACTAATGAAACTTGCTTTCCTATTGTCACCAGTCCTTGCACACTGACCCACACTTGTATGCAACCACCACAGCAGGAGTGTAGCTTGTCCTTACCTGTGCACCTGTTAAAGGAGTTTTTTTTTTCTTCCTGTATATTGGCTCCTGCCCCTTGGAAAAGATTTGGACTGACCTCTTTCTGATTTTCCATTACTAAAGGAATAAAGAGTGTCTTCTCCCTAGAAGTAAGTTTCTAATGGGGAAGCAAGGGAAATTAATAATTTAATATCCTTAAAAAATTCTCCACTTTCAAACATAAATGAAGTTAACCCATTGAGTAGAAAGTAAAAGTCTAATCACTTGATTTTTATTTTTTAAGAAACCTCATTAAATTTGATATGCTCTACAAAAAATGAGATGGAACCTGCTTTTGAAATGCAGCTTTAAGGGCATTGCTTTTCTTTAAATATGAGCTAACAGTTTCTAAGATAAAATTCCGACTCTGCGAAACAAAGAAATAAATTTTCTGTTCTTTATCA
This sequence comes from Sterrhoptilus dennistouni, assembly GCA_013397095.1. Lineage (NCBI taxonomy): Eukaryota > Metazoa > Chordata > Aves > Passeriformes > Zosteropidae > Sterrhoptilus > Sterrhoptilus dennistouni. Next base: position 180,676 of record VWZU01010323.1, read on the forward strand.
AGTGGAGAGAATTGGATGCCTTAGAAGGACTTGCAATTTGGCTGATTTTAATATTCCTGAATATTTGCTTTGAGATGGAATTAATTCTGACTTGCTCACTTCTGACTCAAAATATTGTCTGTGTTGAATGATTCAGATACTGATATTCAGTCAAACGCATATATTTACAGCAGTTTATGAGCTGTTGTTTGCTTTTAAAAATTAAAAAAAAATAAAAATTCCCTCAACCTCATCTCTATAGGATGGATCCAAAAAGATTTATGTAACAAATTTGTTGCAGTTTAAGGTCAAAGCTAAGTTCTGAATTTGGGAGACATAGTTGGGGTTCTGTTTGAGAATGGATCTGTGAATGAGGTTTTGGACCTCTTCAAGTTTACCAAGGATATTTTTGTAGGAAGAATTTCTTGTGGAAGAGATAGTGCTTCTGTGAGGTCTTCATGTTAGCGTTGCATGATTCTTAACAATGATTCCTAGTTCAGGTTGGCAGGGCAGCACTGATGGTTTGTCTGTTTTACCAAAACCCCATTAAAAACCCTTTTTGTGTTACATTGAGAAACTAGAGGTGTCGTTGACCTTAAGGAGTTATTTTAAATTCACAGTTCAGTTCTATTATTTTGATTTGAAAACACAGGATTTTAAATTAGAAGGCAATAAAACTAAAGTGGTATTCCAATTTTTATAGGGATTATTCTTACTTTGTAGCAACATTATTTGCAGGTAAAAAAGATGCTAACACTCTGCCTTCCTGCTAACGAGTGTGGTCTTCCAGAACACTAAATTAAGGGTTTCTTTTGGGCTTTTTTGATGTGGTAATGAGTATTTTTCCTGTTCTCTATTTTGGCATGTCCCACCTTTTCCTGCCTGATGTATTCAATCATAACCGAACCGAAGCTTATTCCAGTTGCTCATAAAAATCACAAGCAGGAGGGGTTATGGTCTGAAGGAAGGGATAGGAGGGAAACTATTGCACCTGGTGCCTTGCAGCACACCTGGTTTGAAAGACACAGAGGTGTGGGTGTTGTTGAAACTTAAATTTTTCCAAGAAATTTATTTCTGCCTGAATCAGTGACTCTTCTAATTCAAATAACAGTTTGTGCCGCAGTAGTTACTGAAAATCAACAGTGACTGGATGTGAAGTAAACTGATAAGAAAGTCAAGGTTTCAAAAGCCAGAAAGATGAAAGAATTAGTTTTCCTGAAGCCTCTGAACTGTGAAATACAAGTGCCGGAACAACTGGCTTAAGTTTCTTCCAATTAGCTTCCAACAATTTGTAGATACACAGTGCTCTATATGCAGTTGCTATTTTCTCTCCGAATTTTTGTTTCGTGAAACAATACAGCAATTAACAGTGATGATGCAGGGGAGGACGGAAGAGTTCTGGTTTTGTTTAACAAAAAACATCCTTTATTACCCTGGCAGGTGTATGAGCCATTTTGTCACAAAGTTTTCTTTGAAAAGGAATCAGCGCCTTCTGTTGCTTCGCTGATGGCAAGTATGATTTGGAAGATAAAAGAAGTTACATACAAAAGATCTCAATTTACATTCAGGCATCATTGCTTGGATGAGTATGTGAAAGAAATCTTCTTTACAATATGTATTTCAGAACTGAAGGGAGAAAAGCAATCCTACCCATGGATTTAAAATGTGCTCGTTAGTGTTGAAGAAAGAAGCAATTTAAAACAATGATGAAGTTTTAAATTCTCTTAAACTTCATTTGCTGATGGCAGTGCTCAGATGAGAATTTGAGATTTGAAAACTTTGAGAGGGATAGGATGTGAAATCTTGTGTTTCTGACAAACTCCTGTCAGACACAGATACGTATGAGATTGGATATTTTGATCTTGAAAGTGAAATGCTTGAAGAGAAGATATCCCAGACTCTGGGAGAAGAGAGATAGGAAGAGATTTAGACTTGGATGGCACTCTCAGAAAAAAATATAGACTGGTATTTTGAGATTTAGAACTGTGTGTGATTAAAGAATAGGAACTGTATTTTCTTTCAGCACTTGCTGAAAGGGAAAGATTAGAAGTTAGGTGATGACTGTTTTTCCTTCTGGTGGCGATGATGTTCTGATGTGGTAGTGAATTTTAATTGCTTGTTTTTCCCTTATCAGGGAAGGCTTAACAGGGAAGGCAGGAGCTACAACAGAGCTGGTGACTATGATACCTCTCCAGTTTTTGACTCATCAATTCCAAATATTTATTTTGAAATAAAAAGCCTCCTATTCTCATTAATGTTCTACTTGGATATTTTAAAGAATGCCTTTCAGTGTCAGAAACTAATAGCAATATAAGAAAACACAAAAAGTATGCCTGTTGAATTTGAAGTGTTCAGCATTGTTAATATTGTTAGCCCTGCTACTTAAGAATATGCTGTGAATTCCTGGGCACAGATTGGAAAAGGTGCATATTTCCTTTTACTTTCCAGATGAATCAAAGTCTTACTTTCATCAGGTTTTCTCCACTAGTTGTAGACTTTTAAGACATTGTGATTTTGGTTTGAATTAGCTGCTGCCACTTTGCATTGGTCAATAACTCAAAGCATTTTTTAGCCCTCTTTCATTTTCATGCATATATTCAGTGCCTTGATGATAATTCCAAGACAGATTTCAAAATGATTTCTTCTTTTTCAACTGTTCCTTGAAGTCAATGTGAATTTTGATATTTACCTTCAAGTTAATTGTTATCAGGGTATGTGTAAGGAAAGCTGCAGTACTATTCAGACAATATTAACAGATAGATGACACCTTTTAATTTTTCTTTTTACCTAATTAATAAATAAATTAATTATATTGTTAAACTTAATTAATCTAATTTATGCAGAATATGTTTATAAAGCTGTCTTTTTAGCCTTCTTTTTCTATTTGTGAGAAGTACAAAGTATATCTTAACAAATCTCTGGGACATCTAAGAATCTGGTTAAGAGAAAAAACTGGTGAAAGCACTGGCTTTAAAATGTGTAAGTGTTGATATTCAGCATCTTTATTAGTATTCCATTGCAATTCTTATTCCATTTCTATTGAAGTAATGGAAAAAGAATTTATTTCCCTAGAGGTAACCTAATATCTGTAAGCTCCCATAACTATTAACCAATAAAAAAGTACTCAGCTGGCCAATGTAACACTATTGTATGTTTATAAACACTATATGTTTGCATAGTTCAAATTCCACTTGTTTGTCCTAATTTAAAATTAGCAAATTATTATTTTAACACATTTTGTAACCACTTTTTATGTGTACGATACTTTCATGTAAATGATATTTGCATGTTAAGGGTGGCAATAATTCATCATGCTACAGAATTAACTCATCAGATTTTTTTTATTAAAAAATTCACTTCTCAGCCACAAGAAGTTTAAATTGTGTTTCTCCCTTTGAAAAACGCAGAATGGGGAATTGCAGTATTTTCTTCTTTGGCTAGAATGGATCTGTGCTTTTATGTTTCTCGGGTCGTGGTTCTCTAAGTGGAAGCTTTACTGCTGGCTCCATAGGTGAAAATAAATACTATTCATCTGCTTTATAGACAGTTTTAAAGTGCTTGTGCTATACATGAATGTATACTCTTAATTTGTAGTGTAAAAACAAGACAAACAATATGAACCATTTTAAATTTCTGTATGTTGTAATTCAGGGAACACATTTCCTTCAATTGAAAGCCAAATTTTCTGTGTTATCTAATGTAGTAGACATGAAGAAAGTTCAGTTTTCCATACAATATTGAAAAAATTGCATTTTACAGTTGAAACATATACATAGGTTTTTGGGTTTATTTCTGTACAGTACTACTGAGTATCATCTCCAAATGTATAATTTTTTTGAGCCTCTGCATGGTAATTCACAAGCCTCTGTATATTCTGAGCCTGTGTTCAAATTGATGGAATAATAGTTCCATCTTTGAATAAATTTGATACCTGCACCCAAATTTTCTCTGTTCCAAAATCTCTTAAAAGAACACCAAATATGTGTTCATATTGTGCTCAAAAAAATATTAAGGTTAAAAAACCCCCACAATAAACCATACCAGAAACCATTTAAATTACAGAAATGGAAAAATTATCCAGCAGTACATTTGTTTACATGTGCATGCAACAGTTAAAATATATAACTCTGGGTATTTAATAGCATTGCAAATTTTTGCAAATATATTTAACTTGTTGACCTGTTCACTAGATAGTCAAGCAGTAGAAAATTTCAGTTAAATTTAGTAATTATTGCACGTTGCATTTGCTACCAGTAGAACAAAGTAATCAAGTTTTTGTTTTTATATCAAAGCTGAAGAACACCCACACTGCTGCTGAGAACATTTAACAGTAAACAACTGTGTCTGAAGAAGGCAGAAAGCTTCCTGGCATGCTTATTCTCTTTGTATTGCCTCTTCATTCATCTTTTTGGCTTTGCATTGTTCCACTTCATGACTTTGTGCATTGAGTGCTCCTTAATATTGGGAATGTCAACTCAACAAAATTTATGAGAGAAAGAATACAGAAATATACCAAATAGGTAAGACATAGCATAGTGTATTTGGACATATGAAAAGCAGATATTACCAAATATTACATTTGTATATTCTATTTGTTAATATTATTTAATCGGTTGTAGAAGGGTGCTGCTATAAGAATTGTTAGTGTGCTCTGAGACATGTGATTACAGCGCTGTTTTGAGGAACATTTCTGAAATGTGTGCATAGTCTGACTTTTAAAATAGCCTTTAACCTATGAAGTGGACTTAGTATGCATGTCCCATTACTTAGTTTCCACAGAATAAGAATATTATTCTATTTGTTTAGACAACCAGAAATCTTCTCTGTGGAGATACAGCTCATTAGCTAAGCAGATAAATATTTTCCACACCTGTTCTGGATTTTTTCTTATTCCCAGTATTGAAAAATGGAGTCCTGAAACACGTGGCACCCCCAGTTTTTCCTATGAACTTTTTTTGCGTGGATGAGCGATCTTCAGACTCCTTTGAGGAGCTGCATAAGAGAGACAGTGTTATTTACAACTATATCTCTAAAACATTGAAAAGTCTTCCTTGTCTCAGGTAAAACCGAGTGGCACAGCTGATACTACAGGGCAAAGTATTTCCCTCTCTCTCTTTACAGCATCCTTGCACTGTCACAAGAGGAATTGGATAAACACTGTAATCTTCACTCTTGTTGAAATGTTTCTCTTAATGTAAACTTAATTTTGGTTAGACTGGAAGCATATGTTTGCTCTCTGAAGGTGTGGAAACTAAATCACTTTTTAATGTTAGTGCTGAAACTGTGAAGTCTGTCAAGTGAGCTGTGTTGCATTGTCTCGAAAGCTGCTGTCACATAGTCATGAAGGTCAAGAGCTGTGTCTCTGTTTTCATCAAACAGATTTTTATGTCCACCAGGTTCTAAGTTAAGTAAAGTTCAGAAGTGTGAGTGGCAGACACATGGGACAGACAGAGGATTTGGAGTACTGTATAGGCAAAAGTAATTTTGGAAGACCTTTTGAATCTGTGTGTGGAAGCATACAACTTCATCTTAAACCAGGGAAGGACTGTTCAGAAGAAGAAAGCATTAGTAAGTCTGAGATCAGGACATCAGTGAAATCCAAAGCCCTTTATTGGTGCCTTGGGGTGGCTACCTGAAACAGAAGCTGGACAGAATTAGGAGAATAAAAGTGGGTATTCATTAAAGGCCTTCAATAGGTACAACTTGAGCAGTCAAAACCCTCTGAGAGGGGCTACACCCAAGATGGACAACAGCCACCAATTTTTCATAGTTACAAGTTTGGTCCATTTATATAACAGGGGTTAGTCCTCCAATTACAACTTCAGGTAATGAAGTAATTTACTTCAACTTTTCTCCCCCAATTTACTGTTGTTTACATTGTTCAAGGCCTGAGACAGTAAGGTGTCCTTGAGTTTCAGGCCCGGAGAGGAATCTTGTTGCCTGAATAAAACAGAACAGCAGCTGACAGGCTGTGGAGCTTTAGAGTTATACACCAAAGCAGTAAAGGATCTGAAAAAGATAAAAGCTAAATCCTAAGGCATCAGGAGCAGATTGGAACATTTATTAATTTGTTTTCCTTTCTCAAGTGTTTTATTAGCAAAGACTGAACAGTAAAAAAGTAAAAATATCCATGTCTTTAAGGGGAGTTTCAGGAATTTTAATAAGCTGTCAAATATCTTGTAGCAAACTGTGTTGCTTTTATGACAGATAAAGCTTTCAGTGAAACTGAATATTTTTAAAATTTATTTTTCTAAATGCGAACTTTTGCCATGTTATCTTAATAGCTGGAAGAGATTGAAACTGTTTTTAAATTAATTTACCAGAAAATAGTAATATTTATTGAATTTTACAGACTAGTATAATCTTAATCTAAACCACTTAATAGGAAAACCTTTCTTTTCCAAAGTATAATGGGCTTCAATTTAAGCAAATACAGCATTTGATGCAAAACTCTATTGTTCATTGAGGACTTTCACACTGGGTTTGTCTCTGATGTTTTCAAAACTTCAGTTCTTCACTGAAACAATGAACAATGAAAGAAACAATGAAAGAAAATGTTAACAATGAAAGAAAAGTCAGACTTTCAGGAAGGGCAGCTGAATACAGTTGATATTTTTATGTATATAGAAAAAGGTTCAAACATGGATCCTGAAAGTAATCCTTAAATCAGCTTTTGTAAACATCTGAAGGTAGAGCTAGAAACATAATTGATAATGAAATTCACAGTGTGGAATATCAGATGACAGGATCCCATATGTTCATTTGTATTTCATAGGTCACTGCCTGACAGAAATTCACTAAACTCTGTAATCAGCATTTGATAGACATGTCTGATCAAGAAGGCATAAGATATTGATGTGAAAATGTTAAGAAATCAGGATTTCCCACTTATTTGCTTAGCTTGTTTCAATTTCTATCCATGTCTGGTTTAAAAGATGTTTACTTCTAAATTGGAATACTTTGGTATGTTCTCCAAGACTATATCAACACTGAATGCTCAAAGTGCTGAGGAAGTAAAGGATGATCTTTCTAAAAGTCATCCCCAGAAAAAAGAGAGTTGTGGTATCCGCAGGAGGATGTGAAATTTTGAGAGCTGGGTTTGCAGAGGTGTACATATCTCTGCAGTGAACCCCTGTGCAAGTACATAATCCTGTTGTTTTACAAAGTTTAGAAGTGTTTTTATGCCATCTTTAGAAGAGACTACATGGGAAATCCTTTTTCTTTTAATATAAGTTCACCTTTTTCATGTGGACTAAGAAATATTTTGCCTCTAGTTATAACAGGATGTTGCATATCCTGATGTTTTACCCAGTCTAAAAAAGTGGAGCAATTCTCAGATCAAGGGCAACCTTACCAAAATCATTGGGACTATCTGATCTCACAAAGAATTAGGCGTTCTATTTGAAAATCTGGCTGTCTAACCTGAAGATGTTTCTTTTTCTTCTTTTGAGACTTACATTTTATGAGATTATGATTTTTGCTTATGTCTTCTAAAAGATTCGCAACCTCTGGGGAAAAAAACCCTACCAAACAAACACCAAATAACTCGGTACTGTTTATAATGCTGCTTTGTTAATTGTTATCAACACTTTGACAACTTGAGTAATATACTAGAAAATGTTTATGTAATACCATAGGGACTATTACAGGAAAATAAGGAAAAATATCTGCTAGTTCACTAGTTGGAAAGTACTTTGTAACTTATTTCAAATAATAGGAAAATTTAATTTAATTTGATTTATAAATTACAAAAACCAAGGTTGACAAAAACCAAGACTGTTGCTTAGGTGCATTATGTTTCTTAATTTGCTCTAATTTAATGACAGGCTTTTGAGCCTAAGATGTTAGACAACTACATCTCCTGCTTTCATTGTAAAGAATGAGAACATTCTTGTGCATTTAAGGTATAAAATTGTTGTTAGTGTAGGTTAAGCAGTTTCCCGATTTTGAGGGTTTCATAAATCTTTTAAGGTGAGTCAGCAATCTTACATCATAGTATTAAAGCTACTGCATATTGCCAGCTGTGATTCTTCCATTAAAGTGGGAACTAAAGGAACTTGTTTAACTGCTTGCTGCCATCTTTTACCTTAGAGAGTACTAATTTGGCATTGAAAAAAGGATTTAAAAGTACAGCGATTTGTCATCATCTTGCAATTAGCAGTTAAGTTTTGTGAGAAGAGAAAGGGATTTGGGGATGATTCTGGAAGAGATGTAAAAGCATTAGAGGGGTAGAAGTTATATGTGAGACTTACTGGTCACTATGAATTAGAGTGAGAACAGTCTGGGGGGTTTTTTTATGCATTGCATCAGGAGTTATTAATAATGAAATGGTGTCTTATCTTCTTATCTCCCCAAAGATGCATCACTGAAAGAAATTGTCTGGAAAAACAGCCCAAGACACCTTACTAGCTGAAAGCCTAAGAGCAATCCTTTCCTAAGGAAACTTGTTTATTCACAAGCTGAGAGATTTCAGACAAAGGAGGAATGTTTGCCTTTGCTCTAGCTTCCCTGGCCAGCTACAGCTTTGCCAAGAGGTTACAGGGGGACCCTTATAAGCATTTTGTCTAGACTTCTTTGCCTAGATCAGCCCCTTGAAGAAGGCTTAGGGCTGAGAAAGTCTCTATTCTCAGGTTCTGCAGTTCTTATACACTGTTTCAGAAGGTAATTTAACATTTTCTCTTACTCATCTGAATAAGACAGGTAAAAACTTCATTTACACTTGTGATGATTATAGTTTTTCCAAGTTTCAATCAAAGGCAGCAAGCAAGATACTTTTAACATTAGTTTGGAAATTTTATAGCTTTACTCTTGCACTTGCCATCCTTGAATCTTTACTGACAATGTGATCTGATCTTTAATGAACCTCCACCAAAAAAACTAGTTATGCATAAGAAATTTGTCATGTTACTCAGATAACTAATTGCTTAGGTCAGAGCAGTTGGCCCACAGGAATTTTTGTCTTTTTATTTTTTCCTGCCAATTTTTTTTTAGTTTTCCTCTAGGTAGCTTAGTTTATATTAAATTAAATGGGGGCTCTAATGGTTCTTTCTGTCTCTACTCTGTTTCAATGTTCACCAGTTTCATTGGAAGATGTTCTAAGAATCTTCTGCTTCTTTTTCATGTTTCCTGAGCCACTTTCAAATTAATTAGGCAGTATAATTTCTCCTTGTGTATCTTCACACCTTATTCTTATTTTGGCAATTTTTACACAGACTGTGTAACACTTTTGAATAAAAACAGAATAATTTTAGGTTAGACATATCAGGACAGGTTCTCTAAAACAGGATATAGGGCCTACTGACATCTTGCCTGTCTTTTTCTCCTAGAAGACTTTTCTTTTTGATGTAGCCCTAAGGTGTGATTGATGTTGGACAGCTGAAATGCCTTAAATCAGTTGCCTCATTTAAATGCCGTACTCTGGAAATACTGACAGCATCCAAAAGACAGAGCTTTTTTGACCTGAAAGCTAAAACATAATATTTAATTTGTTGGCCCAATAAAAGGTATTGCATTATCTACCTTGTCAGTAGACACTGACATTCATAGTTCTTGGCCCTTATCCTAGAAGACATAAAATGCTCTTGATAAATTGCTTCTGAAAAGGCTGGATAGACAACAGGCACAGTGACAGCAGCATATCTCTCTTCCCTGCCTCATTCGAACAGGAGAGATGGTGTGTTTAGTTTCTCCAGTGAGGGATGTTTCAGTATGATTACTGTAATTGAATCTGGTAGCAGACATTTGTGGCTTTGCAGATGTTGTAAAAGAGCTTTTGATGTTTTCTGTCTTGAGTCTCCTGGAGCAGCCCCCACCTCTTCCCACCCAGAGGAACACCAGATGAGGTAATAGCATTTATGTTTGTGAAGGAGTCAGTCCTCAAAGTGCACACCAGACCAGCTTTTTTGTGGGCTTATTAGCTTCCCATAGAATGTCAAGACAAAACTGGGGTTTCGGCACTGTCCAGACTGTGTTTTCAAAGACATTGCTTGATACCTGGCTTTTTAAAGTGGAAATCTTGTCTCAAAAGTTGGCTTAGGTAAAGCAGAGGTTTCTACAGGAAAGTAGTGGGGTGAGAGAGAGCTCACTGGCTTTGGACCAATGCAGTGCAGGAATATTCTGAACTAGTCATGAGCAGGGCTTAAAGTTCAGCACCACTCACTAAAGAAAATCCAAATCCAGGCCCCACTAAGATAAAACATTCTGTAGCTATTCCTCTGGAAAGTCAGAGAAACATTGGACACTGTTTATGCAGCCAATGGTCTATAAATTCAGGGACTGTGAAAAATGCTTAGATGCTACAATGAAATCTGTTTTTACAAGTCCATGGAAGAGATGCCATTTCAGTATAGGCAATGCAGATTTGAACTGATATATGGAACTACTCTACCCTCATCCCTAAGATTGACACCCTAACCAGCAAAATCTGAGGGCAGAGAATGATATGAAAGATAATTTATTAGCTGCTGAGAAATGCTGTATTTCAGTAGGTTATAAAAAATAGAATAATTTAGGTTGGAAAAGACCTTTAAGATAATTGAGTCCAACTGTTAACCTAACATCCCCAAGTCTATCACTAAACAATGTCCTGAAGTGCTACCTCTATGCATTTTTTAAATACATCAAGGAATGATGACTCCACCACTTCCCTGTGCAGCTTGAAGACCCTTTTGATAAATACATTTTTCATAATATCCAATATAAACCTGGATGATAGTGTGATCCCACTGGAGCTATGTCTGGGCAGTCAAGGTGGGTGCAGAGCTTGGTGAGGCAGCAGCTTTCTGCTCAGTGGGTAATAGTGCTCTTTGGCTGAGCTGCCTGCGCTTCAGTGTCCTTCCTCTGTCCCTCTCTGCTCCAGGTGTCATTCCATGCCCTTGCTGACACACCACACCCTGGTTATGGGCACTCCACAAGGACTTATTTTATAGGGTTTGTTATAAATGCAATGGCAAAAATTGGATTAATAAAGAAACAATTTATTAGAAAAACAATCCCAATCACCGATAAAGAGAGAAACCACAAATAGGACGTGCAGCCCAGCGCTGGGTGGACAAGGGGTCTGTCCTCTAAGGTACAGATTTCCCAAATCCACACGGAGTGGATCGCAGCTCGGGGTTTTATAGGGTTTTTCGTGTCCTGGGGCAAAACAGGTGCCTGGAATAGTCTGGCAAATAGTCCAAATAATTTTCGGATGGGTTTCCCGGATTTGTCGAACTTTGCAAATTGTATTCCAGGAAGGTCCTTTCACATGTGGATGGGGCTCACCAGTCTATGGTTATTCCGATGTGTAGTCTCTGGCGGAGAATTCCCCTTTGTTTGGGGAGGAATTTCTCTGTCTGGGTGTGATGCCGATTCTTATCTGGGTTGGCTAGTGTCTTTGTTCCTCCTGATGGCTCCTGTCCCGTTCTTTGTCTCAGGCTGGGAAACGGCAGCAGCCTGGCTTGGAGGAAATTTTTCTACAGACTGTACCTTTTCACATTTCTTTATTAACACCAATCTAACATATATTTCTATATTCTTTTATCACGAATTTTTTACCCCAATGTCACATTTATCACAGGGTTGGTGTGCTTGGTGGACATGGCTTCTGGCCTTCATCCAAGTCTCATTTGACACTGTGGCTGTGAGCTCCTGGCACGTGTCTCTGCTCCCCTGGCATTCCCCATAATCAGGAAACACCCATGTGCACCACACTAGATCTTCCCACTGCAGCAACTGAGAACAAATCTCATAGGGAAAAAAAAAATTCTACCTTTTAAAATCTCTCAGGTTTTTAAGTATAGGTACAGATGATGTACTTGCTTTTCAGAAGGTATTATAGGTGAAATATTGTTGACCTCTGTTGTGTTTTTTTGTTGGTTGGTTGTTTGGATTTTTCCTGGAAATGTTTTTGTTTCTTTTTCCTCCCTCTACATATTTTTAATTAAACAAGTGAAAATTATGTAGAACTTTAAAACTTTTCTTGCACTCACAGAAACTGGCTGAACATGCATGTTGTGGGCCTTCTTGGGTTGGAAATGCTAAAGCTCTTTTAGTATGCAGATATTCATCTAAATGACATGAGACAGCCTTTAAAATAAGACAGGTGCTATATAAATGTTTCCTATGTCCTGAAGTCCAGTAAGAACTTTTTCTTAGGGATCTTAGAGATAAAAGAAATGGGAATTAATTAAAATACTACTCAGAAAATATGACAGAATGAGTTCATATAGCAATGATGGGAAATAGTCTGATTGGGTTCTGTAGAAACCTTAATGTGCCTTCAAAGAATCTCAGATCTAATTCAGTTTTGTAGGTTGGAAAGTCATGGACACTAAAAAGGGAACCTGTAATCTGTGTGGGATACCATTTGAATACAAAAGAAAGGTTATGACTTTTCTTTTATCTTCTCTTTCAGGCCTTTCCCAATAACTGTGCAAGAATGCAGAATGAATCAGAACACAGTAATTTATATTTCATTTGAATGCAGGCAGTATGTTCTGTGCTAAAGCCTTGGACTTAGCTCTTACAGCAGAATATAACTTTGGAACTACTGTGCAGAAAGACCAAGCCTGAACTAAGTAAGTATTAGAAAATATTCATCTGCTCACGTTTTATTTCTTCAATCCAACTAGCTATTCCTCCATTTTTCAACTCTTACAAATGTGGGGGGGAGTGTGAACTCTTTTTAACTTAGAGAAGTAAAATTTTAGCTATTACTGCTCTTTGGTGCAAGAAATGTTACATGGAGAATTTCAATATGTATTTTAACAGACTAAAATCTTAGGGAGGAATGTTTACTGTAGAAGGTTTTGTCAAAAGAAAACCTTGACTACACTACATAAAATGCCTTTTTCCGGTAAGCTGCTGAGAATTTTGTGGAGTTTTTTTCAAAAACAAATACATACTGTCATCTGATGTGTCAGATAATAGCCTTTTTTCCCCTGGAGATTATACCTTTGTATACTTATCTGAAAGGTGTTTACATTACTTTAGCATCATAACTTTCTTATAAGGCAGAAGGTTGTTAGCCTTCTGTCATGGGCAGGAGAAGTGGGCTAAGTGCAGCTATTAAGTAACTTCTATCAGGTCATAAATGGAGTTGCTGCAGTGCCACCATGATGCAAGATCAGTGAATGTATTCTTTTATCTATTGGGTGTATTCTCACATACAGACTCTATTGTCCTCAGGGATCATAGAGGTAGGTGTATCAGTAGGAAGGTTTGTCACCTCATAAGTGGTAGATGAAATAACGAAAAAAATGTATCCAGTGGGGCATTTTGCTTTATTGTAAAGGTTGAAAGGAAGAAGATGATATTTTTTTGTACTTTAGAGCAGCTAAACACGATGTTTGGTATAGCAGGAATCCTATGATTAATTGAAACCAGTGATCGTTCATGTAAAAGTTTTCTTTTCATTGCAGAAAGATCATTTTGGAAAAGAATAATGAAAATATAAAGAACAAACCTAGGAGCATAGGCCAACCTTTGTGACGCATGAGTAGGAAGAAGAAAAAAAAAAATGTGGAAGATGAGTGCTCTTCCTAAGGAGAATTCTGTTCTTGTTCAGGTTAAAAAAAGGATTTCAGTTAGGGCAATGATTTTCATTTTATGCTATTGCATTTAACAATTACATGTTGAAGTTCTGGTTTTGTAAGTTCATGTATTTATAGATAAATTTGAAAAAATGAAAAAAAAAACAGGTTGCTTTAGCAAAATCCAGCTGGAGATGCTTATGAGTCGTGGCAGGTTATCAGTCCAGTATGAACTATTGGTTCCCTCCTGTGTTCGAACAGATTCTGCAAGAGCAGGGATCTATCAATGAAGAAGTTAAATGCCACGATGGAGCCCACTAAAAACTTGGTCTAATAAAGAACTAGCCCTTAGGGAAAGAGGGGGGGAAGAAAAAAAAGTAAAAACTCAAAAATAAGAAAAAACCTCCTAAAATTTTTTCCACTTTAGTGAGAGATCTAAGAAACCTAGTCAATTTGGTGTTTATTTTAATATGACGCAAATTAAAAGGTAAATTGATTGCAATACAGAATTACCTAGCAATTGGGGTTTCTGAAACTAAGTAGCCTATTAAAGAAGGAGAAAAATGTAAACTACTAAAGAAAGCCAGAATCCAAGCAAATGTGTTTCCATAACAAGAAATACACTGCTGCTTTTCAGTTTTCTTAAGGCAGGCAATTAAATATGGCCATCAAGAAGTATGACAAGCCTTTAACGCTTGAGCCTTATCTTAAGATTCATAGATCAAATAGAGCAAGATTGGATAGTTGGGTCAAGTGTGTGTCCTGTGTTATGGTGAAGTACTTGATCACAAATCACTTGTGTAGCCTGAAGATTTGTGGCTTTTCTGAAAAAGCTGTTTTCTTACTGGTGCTTGAATCCATACTGTCAAAAGTCTTTTAATCCTCAATTTACCTCCAGCTAGGTTTGTTCATAGAATTTATGCTTTTTAGGAATGCCTGAACACTTACATTCTAATTCCCTCAAAATCATCCATCCATCTCCGTGTCAATTTTGAAGGTAAGACTGTACTCTGTGTGTCGTTAGTTGGAGTTGGGATGGATTTGGGATCAATTTGCAGGCTTCTTGACCATGCAGTGGTTTGAGTTTTGGGGTAGAAACAAAGAAGGACCCCCACAGAGCAGTAAGGAGACAAGTAAAGAGTTGCCTGGATGTCCAGAAGCAGTGCATTTTCCCTGAGCAAATGTTTGCTGCCAAGGTGTTTAACGCCATATCTGCTATTTGGATCTCGGTTAGTAGTATGTAGATCTCTTCTATGTGGCTTGGTATCCATATGCATCATAGTTCATCTCTTTGCTATCAACAAATCCATATGTAATCACTACGTAGAGCGTATGGACTGACAAGCAATGCTAACACAGGAGATTCTTCCTTATATGCCACATTTCGTCCATATGGATGATACAGTCTGTTTGCCAGTGACTAAAGAGGACAAAGCCATGTTCTTTGATTGGTGTATTTATTACTCAACTACAACAATAAAAAAGGTGATTGCAGACAAAGTTTTCTGTGGAGATGGGTTTTATACTCAGTATTGAGGGTTTCACCTTAGCAAGGATATTGGCACATTTTTGCACACAGCATGTGTCTGGCCATCTATGGAGTCATTGTGGGCCTGGTACGTCACAGATTTAGTGACAGTCAAAAATCTTTATCATAGTTTAATTTCATCTAGCATGGTCTCTTATCATCATTTAATTTAGCTTCCAAATGAAGAGATTTGGCTAGTTTTCATTCCAATGTGAAAATCTTTTAACTGCACTTCAAATGGAAGAAAGTTGCTCACTTTGTTTCTGACTGAAAACTCAGCAGGGAAGAATGATTTTTGGAGTGGTAAGAACTAAACAGTCTATGTCATCTTTACTCACCCTAGTAAGATAAATTTCTTGCAGATCACATCATTATACATCCCACGGTGGACTATTACTTCCAGAGCAAACCAGAAGCGATGAATAAGTCAGCTTCACTTCCTTGCAATGCTAGCAATATCTTGGTTTATAGTGCCATCATTAGCTACATCAAAAATGTCACATAAGTCTGAAGTCATGACATTGCTTCCCCTAAAATTTGGAGAAAATCACTTGATTTTATAATGAAATGTCATTTGTGGTGTGGGCTTCCCCTAAAATTTGGATAAAATAACTTGCTTTTATAATGAAATGTCATTTGTGGTATGGGCTGTGCTTTCTAGATGTGGCCTGAAACAATTTTCATAGCAGCTGAAGTGTCTATTTATTGAGTGCAAGGGAACTAGAGGCCAAATGCATTACATCTTTTCAGCTGAATTCAATTTGTGATTCTGGAATGAAGACTAGGCTTTCATAACAAAGCTTGTAGTGAGGATAAGGACAGAAAAGATAAGCCCTTTGCTCTTTTCGCTACTCATTTCAGGCACTGAAATATGTCTGAACTTTTACAAAGGTGCAGAACAACATTTCAGGATATTTTGAATAGTCTAATCTTCTTAATGGGCTTTCAAAATATCTGTTCTTGCTGTTTTTCAAGTTGCAGCTTATTTCAGCTTTTATCTAGCATTTCTGCTTTTACTCCACTCCTGCATTGTGATAGCCAGAGACTCCATATATCTGTGTTTCAGGAGAAGGAAGATGAAATACCTGTTTTGCTTTGTTTGTTTTTTTAACCTAACACTTCACATTTTTTGCTAGAGTACCATGGCATTTACTTGTTTGTGTATTTTCACATTTCTTATTCCTAAAACCACTGTTCAAATTTAACCTTCATTTTGCAGTCTTAGTAGCAGAGTCTCATATGGGTTGGTTTCTGTAGTTGCCAGATATTTTGATGAAGCACTGACCACTTTGTCAGGAGAGCATTGTCTCTGCTCAGGTTTAATATTCCATTCATCCTGCTGGGAGTTTTCTCATCTCTTCTTGAAGGAAAAATGGAGTTATAGGAAAGAGACAATATCTTCTACAACTGTAAATCATTGTAGGATTGATTTTGGAGGGAGGACAAAATGGGGAGACAATGGTATAAAGGTATAAGAGGTAAGATATTTGGCCACACCAGGCAGACAAAATAGGAATTTTTTGCAGTGCAATACTGTATATTGCTTCTTTCAGGAAGGATCTTTCTCACACAAATATGACATCTGTAAGAGTTCGTACATGTCCAGCCTGCAGGTATTGCAGTGGGGGAGGAAACTGTGAGGAGGAGTTGAACTTAGACCTACCTGCTATGAATATTCTGCCCCCAAATGTGCCCCTGGGGGGACAGTGAGAGCTCAATGCACTAGAAAATGTCAGTGGGTTGAATTAAAGTCAGGAAAAGATGATTTTCTCATCAAATTGTGCCAACCTGTACAGAAAGGCATCAGTATTCAGTCTGAGCTGATAACAGGTTTAAAAGATGTAGTATAATCAGCACTGCCAGGAGACAACGCAGACACATCATTCCTTGTGTGCTGCTGTAGAATAGAAATTACATTGTCCCAAAAGGCTCTGTTGAAATAGAACTTTGAGCTTTCTGCTTTACAAAAAATCGTGATACTTGGAGACTGACAAACCAAAAGTTTCTTTTTTTTTTTTCTTTTTTTTTTTT
>VWZU01010323.1:197783-285339 GCA_013397095.1 Sterrhoptilus dennistouni
TTTTTTCATACTTATCTGAGGAAGTAGAAGTTTTAGTATAGTAACATTTGGTAAAAGGAACTCTTGATGGTGGCCTCATACTCTAATGCCTACAGCAGGAAGCAACAGCCTAAACAGCCTCAGGGAAGGCTTTTAAATGGACTCCAGGATACCCAGTAGGCTCTGTTTTGAGGGTTTCTTTTGATTTTACTGAAGCTAAAGTAAGGAAAAAAATTTAAAGGAAATATTTTCCCAGTATAGGTTTTTGACAGGATCTTATATACATCTTATTCTCTGGTCTCTGCTGAATGAATAACGAGGTGATTGACACTGTCAGTCGGGATGCATGCAGAGATAAACAACAAAATGTGGAAGAGAAACAGTTTTATATATTTTAGGTTTTATACACTTTAGTTAGAGATCACAAAAGTTACAGAAACACATGAGGTATGCACAAATCTTCACAGTTGCTTGAAAGAAGCATTGGAAGGGGCCTTTTTTATTAAGTCCATTTATATTTCTGACTAGTTTTTAGAGTACAACGGTCTAACATTTGATACCCACAGTCTTCTTTAAATGCTGTGTTACTGTGGAATATAAGTTTTGCGTAAGTGATGTGAGCATTGCTGAAAAGTTAGGAAATGTCTCAGCTATGAAAGTTGGATTTTTAAATGGTGATTCATAAAAAAATTTAAGTATCTGGGAGTCTTTTACAGGTTTGCATAGAATCAGCTCTTCTAATGAGATAAACATGAAGCCATAAATAAAGTTCAATGTTATTAAAAAATAAATCAGAAATTAACAATAACATAAAAAGGCATGATTTCTCATTCTTCCTAAAATACAAAAAATGTATAGAATTTTTGCCTTGCAACTTCTGTTAGAATTGACAGGAGTGGAACATTTTAAAATTTTTGATACCTTTATCCACATATTGTAATGATTTCTGCATGCCCTGATCCCTAATTGTTACTTCTATTTAAAGAAATAGAATCTCCCTACATATTTGGTAAAGACCAATTTGATTCTGAGTGAGGATAAGAAAAGTGATCAAATGAGTGTCAGTTATGTTGACAGTAAATAAGGGATAACTTGTAAATGAAGGGAAGTATGACATCAGTTCTTCAACGGACAGGGAAAGCAACATGAGCAGTTCCTTGTTTCCCTTGTCTGCCTTTTTAGCTGTCTATGTTAGTTTTGTATCAATTTATCAGCAATGGCATTCTGTAAGAAGTATCTCACTGCCTATCAGAGAAAGTTTCTGCTCAAGACCACAGTGCCAGGCAAAATGGACATATTCTCTCTCTCCTTTCTCAAAGTATGAACTTCTGCTGGTGGCTGTCACTTTCTTAGAAGGGATTATGTTTCTGATATTTCTGAGAGCTCAGAGGATGATCCTAAATACCTCAAAGAGGCTCAGACACCAAGTCACTCTCTATGAGCTGAAGAGCAATCAGTTCTTGATCAACAGGAACCAAATACCAGTTTTCCCTGTCACACTGTACATACAAAATTGGTACCTGCTCACAAAGTCTTCCTTCTTTCCCTCAGCTGCTATTAGATTAACAGGCATCCTCACAGAAAAAAATGGACCATTTTGTGCCACATCATGATGTTTTAGAAAATTTAGGTAGGATGATATTAAAAAGCCTGGAATGAGCTTATCATCTGGGACCTTCAGAAATCCAACTGCTGGCAGAGCTGACCTTGTCCCTGGTGCAGGTGTGGCATGTTACTATCTGGTTCAGAGCTTAGGACTGAATTAGAGCTAATCATTGCAGACAGCATAGCAGGATAGAGAGAATAGTCAGTGACATACATACAGAATAAAAGAAAACTGTACTCAGGAAGGAATGATTGACTGGCCAGGTTTCCTTATTATTTCGTTGTAATGAAAAATTTGAGTTTGTTACTGACCTACTGCTAAAGCCAGTATTATTAAAGTGGAACTGGAATGTTAATAGCTCAAGTATTTCTTTCTGATGATTATGGCTTAATGCACCTTTAATTAAATCTTTTGGAACAACTGCTTTGCTTTTCTTGGAAAGGTGGAAAAATGTTACTAGTAATCCACTGTTAATTTATGGATATAATTTTTGTAACCATCAATGTAATTAGTAAAGTTTGCTTGGATATTTTGAAGCAAAATTAAATGTTAGAACTTCGTAATGCACTCTGTAATCTATTTAGATGTGTACCTCTTAGCATGTTGCTAAAACAGCAAAGAGATAACAGTAAGATATTTTTCCTTTTTGTTATTTTCTCAGAGCTTTCTTCATAGCAAGTACAGCTGACCATATAAAATATATGCCACCAAATACATACCAATGAAGATGGAAGAACAAGAAGTATTGTTATCGAGACTGTTGAAGTAGATGGGAAAATTACCCTGTGTTCACCAGAGACCAGTGTGAACTTAAAATGAACTCTTGAGTGACTGAAAGTTCAGTTCTGGTAGTAGGTAGTGAAAGCATGGCTGGCTGGTTGATACACCTCAGCCTCTCACCAGTGCCCATTCACTTGCCTCTGTCTTGCAGAATGGCTCAGGTGATGGTGGTGGAAGGGTCTGTTCCAGAGGATGTACATCCCACTCATTTGCTATTTGTGTAAAGACAGTGGGGAAGGGAAAGAAGAATTAAAAAGGGAGGAATCAAACCCTTCTGAATTTTCTTTTTCAAAGGGGAAGAAGAAATGTAATGCTTAATGGATGATGGTAGACTCCTTATGAGGTCTAAAAGAAGAGGCTATTTGTTTCTGTTCAAGAATATAATTGGAGAAGTTTTTCCACTGCTCTGATACCCATGGAAAGAGAGAAAAATTACTGGGAATATTGCTGATGCAAAATGAGCTTCTGTTCTCATTAAAATTCCCCCCATGCTGGCATGTAGTCCAATTTGCTTCTACTCAGTTTAATTTCAATACCTGGCAGGATGCATCAACAGGGAAAGAATCCTCCTGAACTGCAATCACTGGCCTATGGCAATGGACGGTGGTAATGGCTCCCCTGGGGCTGTTTGTAGACAGCATTCAGGTCTGCTGTGGTGTAGCCAATATTGCTTTGCTTAAGACAGAAGAGTTTGCACGAGTAAGATGTCTTTCAAACTGAATAATTGCTGTCCAATGAGACAATATTTGCAAGATACTTCTCTTTATTCCAGACCAGTGTGGTTCAGTTGACCCCAGCTGGATACCAAGTGCCTGCCAAAACTTGTTTATAACTCCTCCCCTCAGCTGGACAAGAGAGAGGAAATATAATGAAATCTTTTTGAGTCAAGGAAAGGACAGGGTGCTTTGCTGGATGTTTTGTGAAGCAGAAATACCAATGGCATATCTCCTTTCCAAGTACTTTTTTGGTCAGGAACATCAAATGTTGCTGAAAGTCATTGACTGTTTATGGGCTGAGAAATTTTTATCCATGGGAATCTATATTTTTCCATGACAAAATAAAGGATAATAAATGCATGCTTTGTACTGATAGATTCCGTTAGTGAAACATAGCTATAAAGAACAAATTTTCATCTGCCCTCTAGTAAACGTGTGTTCCAGTCAGAAATAAGATCTGCTGAGTTTGCACCTCAGGGCAAAGATAATTTAGAGCCATTAAAGAAGTCAAATGACAATCCTGAGATGGTAACAAAAGTCTTGAAAGTATAGGCACAGGACCATGAGAACAAATGAGTACTTATTGGTCAGTCTGGACGCAATCTGGCGAGAAACTTGTTTTGGGGTATAATAAGAAAAGTTGGTTGGCTTACCTGTGCTGACTGAAGAGGCAGTGGTGGAAAAAAGGTGTGTATCCTGAACAGTGTTGAAAACAAGAATCTCCTGCTAGAAGAATCTGTATGTTGTGAAAAATGGTAAGGAAAATCAACAAATGTCTGCTAATTTTTTTGCCAAGTACTGTATGCAGGGTTCAGGTAGCTTAATCATAAATAGAATTGTGCATCAGCCTGTGAAAATTGACTATAACTTATTATACAGGTGTCTTTGGATTGGTTTTGCAAGTCTGCAAGACAAATTACTGAGTTAACTGTTTCTATACTTTGGAAAAGAACATGCAGAACTGATCAGTGTGATATCCTCTGCTGTACTGAGGTACTCACAAGTATCATCACTAAAGAAAAGTCTACCCAGGTGTTTGGTTAAGATCTGGTTGATTACGCTTTGATCAATTTCTTTGGTTATATGTCTTTGAAAATTGAATATTAAACATGAATGCAACAGGACTTTGGGAAGGGCTTCAAAATTTCAGTCTGTATTCACTGTCATAGACATATTTTTCTCTCTGCATTTGGAAATAATGCCCTCTTAATGCAGCCACTGTAGCAAATCCTGCTATCTGTTCAGTTGATCACGCATTACAGTTTGGTTTATCCTTTCAAGTGGGTTAGAATAAATGAGATTTTCCACAGCTGAATTCTTAAATTGCCTTAAGCTGAACTCGGCTATTGATGATCCTATGAAAATGGTGAAAATTGCATGACACCATTCTTCAGTATACTGGGAAAGTAACATCTGAAAGGATGGGAATGAGGTAAATGTTATGTGTTTGAAAAAATAAAGAAAAAGCAACAAAACCCAAACGGTTACATTATTGACTCCAGAGTTACAAAAAACATGGAAAATACCAAAAATAGTTGTTCTTTATCTATGTGTAAGAAAACAAAGAAGCTGTAAGAATTGGAGACAATATATTTGATTTCCTCTTAAAGTGCAGAAAATAGGTGATTAGCAATATCAGAAGAAACCAGATTGCGTGAGGTTTACATTGGCTAGCTGCCAGACGATCAGCTTGCCACTGTTTCACTCTGGCACAAAAGGGATGTTGGGAGGAACACCGAAAAAAAAAAAAAAAGAAAAAGAAAAAAAAGAGATAAGAAAATAATAGTTTTTAGCATATCCTGTAGAAGATGGGAGGAAAGAAAGAAAGAAAGAAAGAAACTATAATAATTATTTGTCCAGACACCTGGATAGGATGGCCAAAATATTCTTACAGCTTTGTTCTTAATGTGGTTTCCACACTAGGCTGGTGGAGCACCTGCCTTGCTGCTCTTTCGGTTTTTAAAATATTAGCTTTGAATGAAAAATACCAAGGTCAATTTTTGGCAAAGGTTCAGAAAGAAATTATATCAAAAAACTCCTAAAGACTTCCGTGTTTCAAATGATCTGCTGGGAACTCAGTAGGTTTGAACCCATGTTGGAAGTGGCACATGCCATCATGGAGCCATGGACAAACTTACCCTCACACAGCCTGTGGCCCTGTGTGCTCCTCTCTGGCTTTCCATAGAAAGAGAATGAGGAGAAATGCTACTCAAATAAGTGTTTGTCTAAGTGCTAATATTATTTGGGGTGCTCACGTTGGAAAACTTTGGCCTATAATTCATTAATCTCTACTGCTTTAATCCACAGCTATTCACGAGCCTGCTGCAGCTCTGGTGTCATGGGCAAACTGGATGTGAGGTAAACTGAAGCAGTACAAATAAGGATCACTGTCATGTGCACAAACAGCACAGAAAAAGAGGTGAAGTTGAAAAAGTGTTCCTGATAAACACAGAGGCCTTAGATTGTGAAATAACTGATCCTTACTGTTTCTTTAGAAATGTTATACATGTAGCAGTAGTAGCTGGTATAAATTTCTTTTACTGACCTCCTTGGTGCACAGGCAAGCAGGCTGAGATAATACCCAAGATTTAATGTGGTATAGATCTAGGAATTAATAGAAGAGCCAGGTGTAAATGTTAGAGTTTGATTTTGGTTTGGAGATCTCTTCCCCTAAAGTTTCACAAGCTGAAATGTCTACAGAGTTAGATCAGAGAATAGCAGTGAATCTTAAAATGTCAAAGGCAGATTAGCCAAAATACTCTTAAGTAGTTGGGTCTTAATTCTTTTGGTGTTATGGGAAGTAGCCTGTATCATAATTTCAAGATAATAAATTATAAATACATTTCTTCTATTGACATTAGACAGCTCTGTGGAACTGAAACTTTAAGTCATATTAGAAGATAATAAGCAAAAGATCACTATCTAGCACCATTTTTTTACATTTGTAGTGGTTTGAAGATTTTTTGGGATTTTTTTCCACTTCTTCCTGCTCCAATTAACTTTTGGTGTTTACTTGGAAATTTGAGAAACCAAAATATTTTGTCATTAATTCCTCTCTAATTCCTCTTTTGCAAATTTCTCATCTGTATCATGTTCCAATACTTGTGTTTCACTTTCAGTCTAACATACAGTAAGGAATGTTTTCTGTCAAAATGTGCATGTTCTTAATCCCTACATTTTTGTTAGCTAATCTTTTTCCAGTCTGAATTCCTTCTCTTTGATGAACAGCCTTTGCTCCTGAAAAGCTTTTCTACCTTTCGTCTCTAGACCAGGTGAAGTGCTGCATTTCTGCATTTCTGAACATATTTTCTTTAAGAGCATTCTCTCTTCACAAAGAAATGAATAGCTCTTGCACAATGACATGGGGTTAGTCACAATTTGAAGTGAGTGAGGAAGAAAGCAGTCTCCTTAATGAATGCTTTCCTACTGTATGTGGCTAATTAAAATCCATTATTGCTTCCTGCTTTGCAAAAAGCAATTAAGATATGGATTACTGGTGGCTTGTGGATAAAGCCCGAAGAAGATCACATTGTAAAGCAGTGAACAATTTGCAGCTAGATATCAATTGGCAACATAGAAATGATGTACATTTGAACTGACTGAAAGACCAAAATACTGTAAAGCAAAACTGAGTAAATTCTTACAGCAGACACCCATGGTTGGCAGTGAAACATCCAAACACCAATTTTTAAAGGTTTTGATCCTTCTAAAGAGATGAACAATACCTTCAGAAGGATCTGAGTACGCAGATGGAAATTTGAATGCTTACACAAGGAATTGGATGCCAGGTGTTGAATGCTGCCCCAAATTTTGAAACAAATATGTTTCTTTGAGCTAGTTTCTAGGAATTACTATATGTTACAGTGCTATTGGAATAACTGTATCTAAGCAAATGTATGGAGTTGGGACTTCCAGTAGATTTTTTTTTTTTCTGATTCAAAAACCTGGAATTATTTGAGCACAAGAAGGTGTTCAGAGTTTGCAGTTTTTTGGTGAGATTTGAACTGGCTAGGCTGACATGGAGATGGGAAAAGACATGCTAGTTCAAAGTTGATCACTCTTGCCCTGAGAGTTTGCCCTTGGTATAGTTGCCACCACTTTCAGAACAGCCAAACTGGAAGGATAGGAAAAGCTTGATCTTGGGTAAGGCAAGGAGGGTTTTCCAAATACTGGCCATGTATTTATAGAGAACTTTTACTGTAAGATACTTCAAAAGAGCTGCCTCACATCAATACACTGGTACTCAAAAAAAAAAAGAAAAAAAGGGATTCTGTCAAGAAAGTGTTAGTTGTGCAAACATAGCAAGGCATTGGACAGAAAACACCGTTCTACAGTAGGGTAAGAGCTCATGTACCCCTAGGGGCTGACTGTTGTTGCAGGCGGATGATGCTTTCATATCCATTGAAACTGCAATTTTAAATTCAGATGGTCTCTGTTGTGCTCTGATTACTTTATGAAGGGCCTTGCTTTCCAGCTCCATGCTGGCATACTAATTTGATAGTTATTTCTTTTCTGATTTCTTAGTCTCAGACCTAATCTTCACTCTCCTTCTAATTGTTTTTTATTATTACATTTACTGTTTTAAGCCCTGGTTTCTCCCTGTACTTAAAGTAGCTTGCTGCCAGTGCAGCATCTTTGCTACACCACTGTGCACACAGTGTTCACTGCCTGTATTTGCATAATGAGCTAATCTTTGTTGGCTGATTACTTTGTGGAAAGAATTGAACTTTTAACTGATAATAATTGCAATCTATCAAACTGCACAGTCACCTCACAAATCATCAAAGTACGTTTGCTCAAAGTTCTGCTGAAATTTATGACCTCTCACTCTACATATCAACACTCAGCTAGAAACTTTACCTAACATGCAGCTCTATCAAAACAAAAACTGAGATCTTATCAGGTCAGTTGCTCTGGAGTTAATAAAAGTAAGATATTTCTAAAAAAAATCCCAATACTGTTCTTTGTATAGGTAATGATGTATCTTAATATAATGTTATTTTGAGGCCATCGGAGAAAAGCATATACTTTTACAAGCTATAGTCTTAAACTTAGTGCTTTGCCTTGTGCACTGAGCTTATAATGCTAGAATTTTCTTTGCAAGCAGAACACACAAAGCTTTAATTTCTTCAGACAGATTAAGTATGTCCAGAGCTACATATTAATTTACCCATCACATCTAGCCTAAATTCCTTAATTTACCTTTTTTGTGAAAAATATTTACTAAGTGTTAGCATTGCTTTCTCTAGACACAGATGAAACTTCTGAGGTAGAATTTGCAAATACTGTAATATTAATAATATTAGTGCCATCAGAATTAAATAAAACAAAGATGTGTCTACATTGGCCTTTACTACATGGCAGAGTTGAAAGTTGTGCTACAGTGATAAAGTGCAGTTAAGTCCCTTGGTCTTTGTGAGCAGCACATTCTTTTTGTAGATGATTTTTTCATAAACACAAACCATGAAATTGCTACTGTATTTCAAGGAATTCTTCATACATTCTGTCCCATGTTCTGAAATTTTTCCAAGTTGCAACAGAAACTGCTGGTAGAGTAGGAGAAGGCTCTTTCCTGAAGATCTTGCATGAGCTAAGATGGAGAAGGGAACAAACATTCTTCTCCATATTCTACAGTTGTGGATCTGCAGCACGGGGAACTTGATTTGCATGCCATTGCCCATGACGAGGGATATGGAATGAGGAACTAAGCACAACCCTTTCCTGGCAAAAGGCATTTGAAGACACATGTAGAGTTCTCCATACTGCTCATACTTTTAAGTAGCAATCAGAGTATTCAATTTATCACAAGCTTCCAGGCAGATTTCTGTTAGGACCTATGACAACTTTTGAAGAGTAGCAAGTTGAACAAACTCTTGTGTGAAGAGGCTGTGGCTTATGTCAGAGAGGCTGGAGAAAAGCTAAACTTGGCTGATCCAAAATCACATTACGAGAGTCCAAAATCAATCTGAGTTGACTGTATTGCATCAACCTGGAATTTGCAAGTAATGGTTCAAGTACCTCTTTAGTGTTTGTACCCCTAAGTATCCCTACGATGAGTTATTTTCTACTATTGCAACTGTAGTTGTGTCATTTTGATGCTGTTTTTTAAAAAGGTGTAGGTGACATGGGTATACAAGTACCTTAGAGATAGACACTGGCAGCTGTGGTATATAGTGGAGGAAAAGTACAGTTCAATCAGCAAGCTGAAATAAAAGCTATGTGCCAAAGAAAATCCACTGAAGGTCTTAGCAGGGTTTTTCCCAAAGAAAAACTTTTGTTTGGTTGTAGGTGCTGAGCGCATTTTCTTAGTGTCCTGGGGTGATGTTATGATGCTGAATTTTATCTCCATTCGTCTCCATTTACCCAGAAATAAGTTTTGCACCTTTAAAACTAGGTCTGAGAGTGAAGTGGGGGAGAAGGAGAAACAGTAGGATGTTTGAGGTGGCTGTATTCAAAAACATGGAGATAGGAGCTTCATCTCTCTCTCTCCTTGATGGTGTTGTCTGCAGCACAGACAGCAGGAGAGAGTTCTCCTTTGCTTTCAGTTAGTTTTTATCTAGCTGAAGCAGAAAAGTTCCCTGGACTGTGGATTTTCTTTTTCTTTTTCTTTTTCTTTTTCTTTTTCTTTTTCTTGGAACTGGTTGGCCCTGCTCTGGACCAAAATTCCAGAAAAACACCAAACCCTGGGATGTGGCATTTTCCAGTGCAGGAGGGACTGATAAAAGACTGAGTGAACTGAGCTACACCCCACGAAAAGGACTTTCTGAATTTGTCATCTCTTCAGAACAGGGGGAGGTTACAATGTTTAATATTTTTCATTTTTCCATGTTTGTGAATACTTTGCTTATTAAATAAACGTTTTTTTCCACTTTTCTCAAAGGAGATTTCTGTCTCCCAAACTTGGTGGGGGGAGGGGCTGCTTGAATCTGCTTTTTAGAGGGACCCCTTTGGAGATTTCCTCACTAAATTTCCTGTAAACAAGGACACATAGAATCAGAAATATCTTTGGGTTTTTTTTTATATTTCTGGCCCATTTTTTATCTTCTGAAAGGTTCATTTGGAAGACCGGTTCTGATTTTTATCTCCTCTGCTCTTCAAAGTCAAGTCAAACGCCTGCTCACAATCCAGAACATGATGTATCATAAAGAATGTTAATGTATTTTTTAAAACCTTTCAAACTTCTTCAGTGGCTGAAATTTACTGGCCCTTGTAATTTTGGGGGCCAGTGCTGATGGAGAGGGGGATTACTTTTTTATGAGAGACATTTAAAAGGATTTGCCACTTTGAAAAGAATCACTGTGCTTTGGGAAAATATTTTATTAAATCTGTTGTCAAAATTCTGTTTGGGCAAAGTATCCCATTATTATTCACCACAGCTAGTTGATTCAGGGTGGAAAATAGCCCCGTTTTCCTCAGCATAGAATGTTAGTATTGCATGATGTTGTCCATATCTGTGTGAAACAGCTGGCACTAAGAATAGCCACAGTGGTAGCTGCAGCAGTCTTGCAGGCTAAAAACAGAACACTAGTTGTTAAACACTGCACTGATAATCTCCCACTCCTTCAGTTCAGAATGTTTTGGATGCTTCAAGTCTGCTGCATGTTGAAGGTCAACACAATTATTCAGGATATAAAATTAGTTTCTCTAAGGGAGAAAGTTTCATGGCTCCAAGTGACTTGGCTGAAAATTCATCAAATTTAATTTTCACGGGAGTGTGAAAGTGTTGGGATATCTAGAGACCATGGTTTCCTCTCACTTCCAGATTCTGTACAAAATTAATTTCCTACAAATACCTGAATGACTTCAAAGTGATTTAGACAGATGGTCTAACTGGCTTAATGAGTCTATAATTTCCCTGGAAGGAAATTCCGTGCCAAAATTGTATTTGTTCCAAACTTTGGTTTCCTATTTTCCAACAGGAGGCTTTTCTCTGTTGATTTAGAGCTAGAGGAAAAAGGGCATTATAACCAAACACAGTCCTGAAGCAACACAGGGAATAAGTTAATGGAGAAGAAATCTTTACTTAGAAAATCCATAACAGAACTTGTGACAGTATACACATCATAGCATTGTTCACAACAGTGGGTTTTACAAATCAAGAAAAGGTTGATCTGAAAAAAACCCACTTGTAATTTGCCTTCTAAGTGAAACTTGTGTGGCAGTGGAAAGCCTGGATAACTCAAGAAAATCTACCGTATCTAAACCATCAAAAATTTTGGGGAAAGTTTAGTTGTATTGTCGTGCTTGTGAATGTGTGTATTAAAACTAAGCAGCATTTTAAAAGCTGAAGCAAATTTTAAAGGAGTTAATTCCCACAACATGGATGAATCAAATTCCATTGCAGGCTTTGAGTTAGAACAGAAAAAATATGAAGAGCAGATGAAATCTTTTGAGAGAGTAAACACTAATTTCTTCTAAATGGTTAATTTCCCTTGGAGTTTTTATTCCTGTGGTGTTTGTTTCCTTAAAAACATACTCCAAAAAAAGCCTGCTTTCCTCATTCATCATTTTAAGCGAATTTTATGTCTTCTCCTTGCCTTGTTCTATTATGAACAGGAAGCTGACCTTCTGAAATACTAGTCAGGTGTCAGTTCCTGATTTAACAGCATCTAAACTAATTTTTCAAACCATGTTGAAACCTCCCTATGCACCACTGCTCTGTATATTATGCTTTAAGGCCTTTGGTTTTTGTGATGAAACAGAATGAAACAACATTATGCTCTGGAGCTGTGGGGATTTTTTTATTTACTGGTGTTTTGGTATCAGAGGAACAGGGAAGATGTGTTTTCCCTGATAGAGTGCTGAGTATATGAAACTTTTTGAATCAGTTCTTGCTAGGTGAAGTAATAAAACTAGTACCTCATTCACGACCTGAAATGTAAAGAGTTGTTCTCCTTTAGCTTAGATGTTTAATAAAAATGAACTCTAAAAGGACGGGATCTGTGTATATGGAAATGTCACTTTAAATTACTGGAGACAACCTTGAGTAATGTAGCTTGGAAGAGTCATATTTCTGTCTACTTCTGTATGATCAGTTAATAAACAAAATTTCAGAAGAAATGTCATAAATATAGGTCACATATTTGCAGAAGCAGTACAAACACTGCAGCCCTCCAAATGAATTCCTCATGGGAAATAAATGATAGTTACTTCTCCTGTCACAAATACACTCTTACATTTCAAACAAAATTTTTTTATCTGCTCAAACTAGGTAAAATTTTATCTTCAGTTCTAGTCCAGTGTCTATATAGGTAATTATAATTTGAATTGGAAAATATATGCTGAAATTACCATCTAATCTTGAATCTATGGACAATTGTTATGGATTATCTAGAAAGTACTTTAAGACAACACAAAATGGTTTAGAAAAGCTGAGACCTTTTATCTTTTGCCCTAGTGATTGAGCTGGACATATTTAAACAGTCAAAGCCAGAGTTTTGAGTGCAATTTTTACCACTGATTTATTTTTCCTATCACATCTAAAATATTTTGTTTTAAAATTTCCAGTTGCTTTCACTGTCAGTATTTGTCCTGTTGCATGAATATTATGTATAGGAATGGAGAAACTGTTTCCACCTCCAGAACTGTCATTTTTACAAAAAAAAAAAAAAATTTAAAAAAAAATTACTGTATTTTTTTTAGAAAAGTACTCAAAAGTTTCCAGAAATACAATAATTTGGCAAAAGGCAACTGGGCAGACATAAAGATGTGAAAAAATATTTGGATATTATTGTTTTTTATCCCAAAAGGCTGACTCATGCTGCAGAGACTAAAGGAGGTAGTTTGGAAACTGCATATCTTTTAGAAATAACACAGCATGGCATCGCAGCTGATGGTCAGGGCAACATGAGAGACAGGTAGAGGCAGCAGTGCTCACTTGCCTCCAGTAGGAGTGTGAGTCAGGACTGCAGACAGCATATTTAGGAGAGTCATGTCTTCCTACAACTGGCTTCTCAGTTTTCCCAAGCTGGGGATTAATTTAGTGTCTTTTTTTGGGGAGTTGCACCATTATGTTTATTTTAAATCAAGTTTAGTTACACATTTTAGGTACAAGCAAAGAAATACTTCTTATCCTTTAAGAAGTATCCTTTAAGTAGCTTGGGCTGTCACTGGGGACTAGGAACAATGAGACAGCTGAAAACAAGAGAGAGAAAAAGCCTGACAGAAGTAAATACTATCATGATGGAAAGCGAGGAAGAAGCAGCTAAAGAGGAAACCAGAAAAAAACAAATATATTTTGAGATAGAAACTGTCTACATCTCAGTAGAATAACTCCCTAAAAGAAAATAGGGAGCTGAATGGAGAAATTTATATATAAACCAGCAAAGCTGGATGAGGGAGTCTTCAGACTGGAGGTAATATAGCATGAGAGCATGTCTTCAGGTATCTGTTGCTAAAATGGTCATTTGTTTTCAGACTGTCATTGATCCAAAGAAGATGCCATTGGTTTCCCCATCACTTCAAGATTTATTTCAGTTTACTTGTAAAAGGTGTCAATGTTCTGTTTCTGTCATAAGGCACAACAGAATTTTAAATTATTACCAGGTATTAAGATCTAGCATTTACATAAAGTTTTCATGCACTAGCTGTTTTATGGATGCTCTCTAATTAAACATCTCAGTATATATGGACCGTATGAAAGTGTAGCTGTTTTGCAGATGGGAAAACTGCAATTGATTGAATTGCTGAAAGCTTTTATCAGTAGCATTGCTTGGTAGTCAGGCTGTTTGCTTTCTACTATTTGTATCTGACTTTTTTTTCTGTTATTGTGTACTGGATCTCCTTGGATTAATATGATGCAGTAGTGATGGAAGTTGTTAATATTAACATTAATATTCAAGTCCAGCTCTGCAGTACCTCACTCTTTTTTGTTGGGGGACAAAGAATACAAAATGACAGCTATTTATATGGCAAGAGTCCCTGGGTTACCCATATACCTATCACAAAGGCCTATTTTCCTGAAAAATTTCTGCTGCTGGTAAAGGAACTGATGACTTACTTCATAATGGATATTTAATCAACTATGGTCTGTCTAGAATCATATATATTAGTGTTGGAGTGTTATTCACCACTTGGATGCTAGTTATTTATTGTTTCTTGGTTTAAGATATGTGCCAAAATAAGGTTATTTGAGAAAAGAGAAACTGCTATTAAGGTTAAAAGAATAAATATCATGTGAGTCATAACATTCATTGGCCTCAGTGTCAGGCAGACACTTGGTCCTATCTGTTCTTGTCATAATTCCCTCCTCATACTTGCCAGCCTTTTTTCATGTAGGTGAGCTAACAAAGTTCACAAAAGTGCAAAATTATTTAAAACGTATCTTTGCTAGAGAGGAGAAAAAGCTAAACTTGTGAACTTATGAAATGCAGAGTCAGGAAAGTAGAAATTAGTGGCAAAACTTTTGTCCATGTTCACTCTTATGCTGCATACAATTTCAGAAATTTCACTGCATGTTCTAATGTGCCTTATAATTTGAATTTGAGTATGTGCTCAATTTGTGTATATATATCCACTTTATCTAGCAAAGTTGTTTTTCAGGAACTTTGCAGTAATGTTTAGTTTGTCTCCCAGAAATGTGGTAACAATATTGGATAAAGCTAAATTCAACATTTGTGGTTTCTGTTGGACTTCTGAAACATTTACTGTATCGTTAATTTCTACTCAAAATATTTTGAGATTCTGGACATCCTGTAAAAAAAATGTTATTGCATGTGTTGACAAAACATAGTATTTTCCCTTCTTCTTTAGCCAAACAATAATTTTTAAAGATTCTAATTTCATTCAGAATGAAGGCTAATAATGCTTTATTCCATATATTTTATTTATTTTTCTTAAAGACAGGAATATCAAGTCTTTCCATTGCATGTATCCAAACATCCCATTTTCTCAACATTACCCAGAAAGTTGGAACAGAGAATTTGGTTTTCATTTGTTGAGTTCTCATGCCCATGAATACACAATAGCAGTTGTTTCTAAATATTAAAAAAAAAATAAAAATCTCTTTGTCAGATCCCAGCAAAATATGGTGCTTAGGAAGGTGCTACAAGGAGATGAGAAAGAGTCTGAGTTCAGAACAGGGTCAAGGCTTTATAAAGAAGGCACCTCAGCATCTCACAGGTGGCTTCTGAAGCTGCCTTCTGAAAATGAGGCTGTGCACATAACCCGTCTGGGAAAATCTGGTATCAAAAGTAGGTTATGTCTTATTGAAAAACTGTATTCTGAAAAGCCTTCTTATTTATTTTACAGTAAGTACATTTCAACAGCCTGGCTGATTTTAGGTGAGACTGATGTATCAATCAATCAATCAATCAATCAGCATCCTTTTAAAGGATGTAATCAAAACTGTAAAATAAAGTGCTTGTGTGTGTCATCTATGTATTCTGTGCTCTTATGTTCCTCATGTCTTTCAGCAGCATCGGTCTGTAGATCTCCTCCAAGCTTTCCATGTAGTCTAAATAATAACTCACTCGAAATCCATGCAGTGCTTCCTCCTGCACAAATACACATAAAAAGCACTTATTAGCTACAAAAAAGAATGTACAACTCAAATTTAATGAATTCCAAGGTTCTAAAGATAGCTCATTTTGTTTTGATTGTCAGAGCCTGGCTGTTTAAAATAGATTTTATTTTGTTTTATTTAGAAATACAGATTTGGCAATATCTGCTTCCAGAGAGTTGCTTTTTTTCTAAATACACACTTGGTCTGAGAGAATTTTATTTCATGGGGACATTGTTTACTTCATTTTTGGAGAATATTTCATTGAAGATTTTTAAGAAAAACAAAGTAAGCTTTAAGAAGGGAAAGCCAGCTACTAAAATATTCTTTTGAAAGGTTTCTACACTGGCACATGGCATAGGTTTGTAAGTGTGGCTTTTATATCCAGCTAGATTCTAAAGAGAAACAGTAGATGTGCATTTAAAAAATCAATTATAAAAGAAGATCTATATGAAGTGCTTAAATAAAAACAGAATAAACTGTTCTGCACCACTACAAGTGAATAATTCTTACTAATTCCAAAACACAGAGTAAAAGAAAGTGCCCTCAGAAAACAGACAATGAACAGACAATGTTCTTTCTCATGGCTACTAAAATGGAGGGATAAGGAGGAGGCACCACAGAACACAGGCTCCTGAAGAATGGTTAGGTAAAAACGCTTAATTTGTTGCTGAAACCATCATCTACTAATCACTATTACCACTGTTGGCAGCATGTGCTGCAAAGAACTCTCTGGAACCAGTCTCTGTGGACATAAGCTGCACCTCTGGTGTGTAAATCTCTACTAAGTTGAATTCTTCTGAGAACATCTACTCAGGCTTGGAAAACTGCACTTTGGCATCTGAACAGGAATTCAAAATAGTCTTTACATTTCTTCTCTTCTACACAGAAGCAAAGCAAAAGTAAGATTTTACCTTCCAAGTTGCTCCTCATGTACCGTGAGAAGGCTGACTATGGTGGAATATAAAATTATATCTATCTATCTATATATATATATACACACATATATATCTGGAACTAAATGGCAAGTAGTGACAGGACAAGGGGGAATGGCTTCAAACTCAAAGAGGGTAGGTTTAGATTAAGTATGAGGAAGAGCTTTACTGTGAGGATGCTGAGGCACTGAAAAGAAGTTGTGGAACACTCTGGAAGTGTTCAAGGCCAGGTTCAACGGTGTAGTGGAAGATGGACTGGAACTGGATGATGTTTAAAGTTCCTTCCAACCCAAATCATTCTATAGTTCAATTTTTTTTATTATTTTCAATTAATTAAGATTTATCAATAGCAGGAGTACAAGTTAACTCTGCTCCTTTTTTTTCTGCAGTGGTCACTTGATAAATTGAAGATAGTCCAGTACTGCATTAATTTACATTCTTTTCTCATTAATTTAACAGTACCTTGCCAAACCTTTAGTCTGTTTATATTGCATGTGGAAGCATACAAATTCTCTCTTCTATATTTTATATATTCTATCCAATAATGCCATCAAGATGCAGTTTTTAAGACATGTTGTCCAAAAACAGAGAAAAAAAACCCCAATACATTCATTGTGGACTGTGGACCCAACATTTTCAAGGAAGCTGATTGGGCTGAGATATGTTTTCATATTTAAGAATATGTAAGTTGGATGCAAACCAGTCAGAAAACTATCATTCTTAGGACAGAGTGAGATACCTAGTTCTCAAAAAATTTTTGACAGGTGAAAAAAGACTAGAGAAAAAGACAAAATTTCTGTGTGAAGAAGAGTAAGATACTGTATCTATTTATGACTGCAGCTATAGCTATGCACTACCCTGCAAAAAACCCCAAACCCAAACATAATTTATAATTGGGAAAGAATATGAAATTGTGAGGCTGGTTGTACAGCAATTGGCATTTCTTCAAACTACCAGCTTGCTCAAATCTGTGCCACATCTCTACAAGCTTCAGCAAGAGATCACTGTGCAAACCCACCTTTCTGAAGAGCACCTTACTCAGTGAGATTGAGCCCACATACAGAGAACTGAATCAAATGCTCTCATGACTTAATGTGCCTATTTTCTTTGCTCATGAAGGAAATTGCTCAGTACAAAATGCAGGAAAGCTATTTTCTGTAAAATACTATACTATAAAATACTATACACAATTTCCTGCCAGGGAACACATAAAATTAAAGTATTATTTCACTCATTTAAAATGACTAAGTGAAATTCAGTTAGAGTTTCAGATTAAGTAATGTATATATATCCTCAGTACTCATAGCTTTGCTTCTTCTCGGCTGTTGAAAAATTAAGAAACCCTTACTTTCAGAAAAACCTGAAGATCTCGGGCTTCTGTGTGCTTCAGGATGTCTTGCTGTAGGTGTCTGAACACAGAAATGCACATATATATTTGATAATCTGGACCAAGGAAAATACATATGGCAATGTAGTGACAGATCTCACTCCAGTCCATGTAATTCCAGAAACACTGAGTTATCCATTGGAGACAGATCTAGATGACAACGAAATTATGTATAATTAAATCATTCTACACATTCAGTGATAATTGATCAGCTTTATCTCCGTTTTATACTACAGAACCTTTTCCCTATAACATTACCTCAGTTGTGAAAATAAAAGGGATAAAGTACAAAAGAAGCTTAAGCAGAAATACAAGATTCACCATTTTTTAATGCACAGCCTCTGAATAGACTCCCAGTGAGCTTGACTAAACATAACACCCTGTATCCATGCATCCCACTTGTATGACTATATTCTGGCACCTCCTGAGGTTGAGATTCCAAGTCCAATGAAAGCAGAAGTGATTTATTTTCAAGATTTCATTTTAGATGTGGCCTAGAAGGGTAATGACAGTGATGAAGGCATGTTCAATGTGGGTTTTCCTTTCAATTAAAGCAGTTCTCTGCATTATAAATGAATGCTAGGCCCTTCCCTAAGACATGTTTCATTTAATGAACTGAGCATGAACACAGTGACTCCTTTTCCCTGTTCTAAATTACAATGTATTAAGAGGTATAATGCACATTTAATTTGGTTCTAGACCACAAATCTTCTGCTAATCATTCCTTAAAGTGTTTAAAAATATGCAACAGAATTACTACGATTCCAATTAGATGACAACAACCATAGTCCGGCAGTAAATCTGTTTTGAGGTATTTATTGAGGCACACAATCACCTAAATACATCAGAACTGTTTCCACAGTCCAGAGTTTGTTTTTAGTGCTGCAGTAGAACTGCAAAATCACACAGAAGATACAGTGGCACCCACGAATGGCATTTCAGTAACTCGTTAAATAAATGAAAAAAAATCCTTGTTAGCAGTTTAGAACAGTATATAATCTATTACTGAGTGCACACAATTAAAAAAAGAACATAGTGTAACTTGCACAAGAATACCTGAAGGAGTGACTCTCCCTATGTGTCTTCCTTATCCAAACCCAGGCACCTTATTACAAGCACCTTATTCCTATCCTGAGATAAATTCCTTCATCCGCTGCTCTTTGCAAAAACCAAACCCCAAGCTGACTACTTTAAGCAAAGTTTGTATCACACTGGCATCTGCCCCCATTAAAATGTCTCTTCAGCTGCAAATCTCACAGCAAAAAGGAAATTTGAAGGTAGAAGATAAAAAGTATTTTTCTTGCCTTGGCACAGCAATATGCTTTCTCACTCTAGCGAGATGTCCTTCACATGGACAATCTAACTCACTGCATGGAGCTCTTTACCCTTCATCATGATTGCAATCTTTACAAACAGTGCTTCATCCATAGCTTGCCATACTACCAAACAATTGTTTGTAAACAAAATGAAAGCTGGCATTGCAGATAATTATTTTTCTGCTGTAATACCTCTTTAATATGAAAGAATAGTGTGTTACCTGATTGTAATAGTTAGAGTGGCTCATACAAAATTAATTTTTCTCTAATATCATATGAACTGCTCCCTAGTATATAACTACTGTAAATTACCCATTCTTTCTTGTGGGGATTCACGAGAGTAAGACAGACTTAATTAGCATATCTAGTGATACTTTCCTATGGAAAATTTAGATAATTATCCCAGGGAATAGATATTTTGTTTAAATGCTAAATCTGAGGATTTAGTATATATTATTTTTAGCAATTTTTCTGCATGAACATGCAATAAAGGTCATCAGCTCCGGTACACTGGTATTATTCTATGAATCAGTTACATTCTATTTTCAGATGCTCTAAGTCACTACGTGTTCTTATCTCTTACCCTCAGTTTTATAACCACCACACAAGTGCCATTTGGAAAAAATGGCCAGCAACTCCTCAGTGTCCTTTATTTTGTAGATTAAAGTAATTAGGTTGATGGTACTTTAATACACTTTGATCGGTTACCTGAGACGGAGTGCAACCAGACATGTGGAAGGCTGAACAGACAAGGGGTAACTCAGCTTTCAGCAACATTTCAACGTGGTGAGCACTGCAAAAATAGACTGGATGGATGCCATATTCCACTGTTGTAACAGGCAGGTGCATCTGGTTAACAACAACAACAAGAACATCATCATCAACAATGAAATTGAGGAACAGGATTACAGACTACAGAAATGTGTTGTTTTTTAATGCCTTGCTGAGAACAATATATAAAAATATACACTTTAATATGTAAAATAAGTAATTCTGATTATTTTAGAGATAGGAAACAGGATAAACAAAATAGGTTGTACTTCCATCGAGAAAAACATGTAGGTAACTAAAGAAAAGTGTCAATAAATACATCCAGATTGTTACCGTACACTAATAGTCTAGTTCCTTATTGTATACAGGCTTTAATTATCAAAACAGGGATGGAAAAAGTGTTATATTTTAAACAGGAGAACAGAAGGAAAAAAAAAGGACTGATTTCTGTTGGATTTTTTTCCTCCACTGTGGTGGAATGGAATGCCCATGATATTTGAAGTTGTTTTCTGTAAGCACATATCTTCGCAGTATGTGTGGAGGGTGTGAGTGAAATTCTATTATATGCAGCAAAAGGAGCAGAGATTCCAGCACTATGGAAGGCTCTGGATATCAATGCCCAGTTCCAGTTAATGAATCCTTGGCACCAGAGTTTTTTAACACTCACACAATGGAGCAAATTTCAGCAAAAATTTCATTATTCTGGAACAACCTCAGGGCAGACTCGGTGCTGAATGGACCAATACCATCATCCCTTCTGGTGACAAGACAGACCAACTGGTATTGCTACAGAAGCCTCCATGCAGTACAGAACCTAATCTGTGCTTCTTGTACCCCAGAGCTCTCTGGTAGAGACTGCAGTTTAGAGTTTATGTTCAAAACTTTCAAGACAACATGACAATGTACAAAGGGTTTAATTTTAAATAGCTGGGAACACCCATAATGAAAGATAGAAATTATGCTTCCTATATTACAACCTCAATCCAGACTACTGACAATTTAAAATCATCAATCATACAGTATTTCTGCAGCAATTGTTAAAATTTAGTAAATATACTCAAATGTATTAAGTAAATTTCAAAACTGTCACTAAAAACCCCCAAAAATCGCATGGATGGACTTGCTTTCTTACTGAACTCTAATAATTAAAAAAAAAAAGTCATTCAGCAGTATCACAGCCTTCACACAGACTTTAATGCCACTAACAAAGTTTTTTTACTGCCAGCTTTAAAATTCATTAACATTTTCTTCACTATCAGTCCACCTGCTACTTCTCTCCTTTTAAACAAAAATTTGAGCAAATATCAGATCTATATTTTCCCATGAATTTTTCAGGGTCATGTATTTAGCTAGGGGGCCTTAAGGAAAATATAATGCATTAGAAAAAACAAACCAAACCAAAAAAACCAAGGAAAAAACCAAACTAAGGAGACTAATAAAGTCTCACTTGTAAACTTTCATAGGAGCCTTTCAGAAAGAAACAGGTTATAAATTCTTACGGATAAATGCAGTCTTGGTAGCCAGAGAAATGCTGAAACAAGAAGACATGAAAATTGCTGAAGAAACATCAGTGTCTTCTCCCTGTCTCCTGACATTATGAGGAAGATGGAAGATGCAAACCAGTCATAACCAGGATAGCGCTTCTGCAAGCAACCTGAATGGGAAGGTTAAGGAATTTGGGCAGAGATCTCTTCCTCACTCTCCTGCAGCAATCACAGCTCTCCTCCTTCTGAGGCCCACACACACACAGAGCCGGGAGCTGGGTTGTTAGACATGGCCAAGGGAAACAGAGCTGCACAGAAAGCAGCATCAAGGCACAGTTGTCTCTCAAATGGAATTAAGAGAAACAATTTAAGCTGTTTTCCCCCATGTACTAATTTTTTTCAGACCATAGGCAGTCAAGCTAAATTAATAAAAGTAAACAAAAAGCAAGTAAATGCAAGAAAAAACCTGCACCAAAATGAGTGTACTTATAAAGTGCAAGAAAGCAGAACAGTGAAGGAATTAAACAGGAGTTAAAATTATTGAAAAAAAAAAAGTGAAAAAAACCCTTAAATATGAGATTTGGCACATTCTGGCTAACACACCTGAAATATAATTTAATAGTGGTATGCAAATCTAAAAGAAAAGAATATAGCAAAGCTTGATGAAAAGCTGTTATCTGTTTTAATTTTATTTTACAAGAATTTCCACAGTAGATCTCAAAGAGCCAAAAGTCTGACCACTCCTGTTGAACAGACCATGTCTACATATCACATTTATCACTACATGGGCAGTATCATTAACAGTGCTGGTGTTGTGGGAGTACCACAAATACTCATTAATGTTCAGAGGTGAATTGCTGCACGCTCTTCATCACATTCAAAAATGTGATCCCACTCCAAAACAGTTGATGACAAAAGTGAATGAGATTTCACTTCTAAAGTATGAGAACAAAAGGGTGAACATTTTCTTGAGTGCATTGAGTATGCATTTAACTTAATAAAATTTCAAAGTAAAAATGTTCTTTTAAAAATCTTTTCTTCCTATAAATATTACACACCTACACTTCTCTTAAAAGTACAAACCAGGAGTTGAAATTCTACTGAAATTTTTAGACTATGTAACTTACAGCATCAGGAAAGGATACAAAGTGAAGATACCACAGTTCTTTGCTGTTGTTTCAGAAACTCCTCACAATTCATTAACACGAAACATAGCCCATTTTCAGCATCTTCTTTTAACAAGTTTAAGTATTTTCCATATCTATTTCAAAAAGTTAGAAAACCCCACCTCTTTAAATATTTTTGAATTCCTAAAAAGGAAGAACTCATACGTAATAAACCTTTATTTTAAAGTTAAGCTGTCATAATATCATTCATCACTAAAACTATGCTGTAGATATACACATAAATAAAACCTTCTACACTCTTCCAAGAAAGGATACACAGCAAACATCTGCTGCTCATTGTTAAAAATCCTCACTCAAATTCCCTTTAGCTCAGTTTTGGAGATTGTGTTGGGGAGGAGCAAGTACTCTAACACACACAACTCAGTTTCTTCACGTACAATATTTAGAATTAGACATAATTATTGTATGTGCAATTATTATAATCAGAATTCAAACATTAATGCTAAAGATAGAAATCTGTGAAAGTAGAGACATCTAAGTTTTTCCATCATCACAACTCTGCAAATTACCAGCTAAACAAAACATTTAGATGGCATATAACTAAGCTTAGCTAAACAGAACCATTTAGAGAAGTAATGCAAGGGAGAAAAAGACACATAATTCAGGATAATGCAATTTTATGGTAAATCTTACCAGCACATTACAATTAGTCTTTACAAAAATAGAGGATAATAACATACATAAACTGTATGCAAGATAATTTAATTATGTACTAATACCTTTTTCAATTCAAGTTAGAATTAATTTTCTTAAAGTTTATCTTAGATTTAAATGGTATAAAGCAATGAGTTGATGGATTTAGCATTATTGAAGTCATCCCATGAAAATCAAACAAATCCTAGAAATACTCTAGGGAAATATTTTAATACCATGTACCTGACTGTCACTTCAACACCAAGCTGCTGCACAGATGAAAGGTTTTCTTTCTGCACATCTGCATCCATGACTAAAACAAAAGAAAATAAATTAAATAAAGTATTATAAGAAACATGATTTGAACTGAATGCTAATGTAAAGCTCTTTCTGTGTATGAATACCAATTCTGGAAAACTGCCTCCTATACCAAATTATTTTGGTAGTGTTTGGAAAGGATTCATAAAGAATCTGCATTCTTCATGGACTTTTATTTTAACTCACCCTCTTTATAAGGAAATCTTCATGGTAAGTATGGTTATCATCATGGTTATGATTGGATTTACAGCAAGCAACATCTTTTTTAGCCCTATATTTTAGTAGAACTTTATCATTTCCAGCCTAGAGGTCAGCCAAGGCAGCCTTTTCTGATCCATTTTCTTCCATTCCAGAGGCCTTAAAACTTCCTAGCTGTAATTCCAACTTTATTAACAAAAATCTACTTTGATATGAATCACAGAAAACTTTAAAACTGATGGATTTAAAAATTAATTAAATCCTGTATTTACATGCATTTTTTCATACAATAAAATAAACTCCATTTTCTGCAGTTGTTTAAATTAAAAATCCTAGCTAGAAAAATTACTAAATAAGGTTTTAAAGTAACCACTGCTGTAGCATTTCCTTAAAATTTTAAATTCTAAATGGGCATTTTCCCTATCAGGTACATGTTATCATCTAAGATAACTATACCACAGATAAAAACTGCAGTCTAATAATATAATGTGTTACAAAGCTGAGGGAATAAACCTTTAATACACTTCTTTGAAAGTGCTACTTAAAAACAGCAGGAAATGAAACAAATGAAAACCCTTATTACCCAGACGACATTTGTTAAAAAATGTAAATAACAGACATGGCAGCGGAAGTTAAAGTATATTAATGTAAATGATAAATGTAAAAATCTAATTAAGCAGATCACACAGTTACTTCTTATGTATTTTTTCTATATCCTCAGACAGACAGAGAAATCAAAGGGTGATGGATTCCCTGGCTATTCATGTAGGTAAACACTACATTCCTGGCCACATAAACAGTGACTAAGGTAATAAAGATGAAATAGTTACAAGTTCAGGGAGGAAAGGGCTCAAAGAGAAAAAAGAAACAAAACAACCAAAGCACAACAAAAAATGAACCAAAAAACCCCCCAAAACCCCCCCAAAAAACCATAACAAAACAAAACAAAAATACCCAAAAAACTCCATCCAAATAAAACAACCAAAAAACCAAACAACCAAAAAACCCAAACCAATAAAAAACCATACCAAAACAAAAAACAAAGAAAGATCAAAAACCCCCACCCACCAAAAAGAAGATTCCATCTGCTCCTATGACATGAGGCAGGTTAAAATTTTCATGAAGAAGATAATACAGCAAAATTACACTCAACAAAGAAGCAAAAAAATTCATCAAAGAAAGTATGGCAAGAATAAATATGGCAAAACCCCCACTCTTTTATAATTTTCACAAATAACAATAGTTTAAGTGTTACAGTTGTGAGAAATTAACCTTGTACTATTGACAATTTATTTATACATAACAAAAATCAACTGTGCTTTGAGTAAAATGATCTTATTCAATAATCTGATGAGACTGAAACAGTAAACCCACATCAGAGAGATTTTTGTAATCCAAAGAACAGAAGTTCAAATATCTTTTGCATAGCATACCAGCAGTACAATCTTTGGAAGAATGCATATAAATTTGCAGGGCATTTCAGTTAAAATCCCACAGAGATAACTGAAATATTCATAACTTTTACAGCTCCTGCTCCAAGTTACCTGATCATTGAGGGTGCAATTGCCATACTAAGTCAATTAATTTTCAAGTTTGTGTGTGCAAGTGGGAAGGCAAGAGGCATAGATACATCCTAGAAAATAGGGGGAATTTGAATGAGTTAGCTATGGCTAATGACTAATTCAGTCCCAACACCATCATGTTCAATCATAGAGGTCAAGGAAAACAAAGATCTCTAAGCTCCAATGCAGTCCCCCTTCCATTTTGTGGTGGATCCTCTTGTGGGTGGCAACGCAGGTATCCCAGCCCAGAAAGGGTGTAATTAGGAAAATCTGTACCACAACCCACAGTCTGAGCCCAGTGTCCATTCTGTAACAGTTCACAGCAAGTACTGAATGCCCATTGTCCATTAACATTAAAAGAACACAGCTGACTTCACTGATTTTCAAGGATTTTTCTTCTCTGTTGTAACAATTTCTTAGGGGCTGAAAAGGGCTTTTTTTCCCCACCACACTTACTTCTGATATTTTCCTCTGTATTGTGCAGGAAGATAAAATTAACCTGAAGTCTGGATTGAATAATAATTCTCTATCACACAGTACCCTGTCAAGGCAAATCCCCTTGCTTTCAGACACCACTGTATTTGACACAATCACAGCTCTTTACTCTGCTAATCCACAAATTATGCTTCTTTGTCCTGGGGCAAAAGTTTTTATTTTCTCTTTTGTTTATCAAACTGGGAAGACTAGTCCTAAGAGCATTGTAAAGTCATTTAGAATACACAAAGGACTACTTCCCACTGATTAAAAACTGGACCTGGAAACCTTAAACGCTCCATTAAACTTAGAAAAATGCTATGAAAAACAAGTGGAATATTTAAATACTGCATATTGCAATCCATGGACAAAAAGCTTGCTTGTTGCGACTGTACTGTTGTGATGATGCCCATACATCTGATTTAATGCACTGAGTTCATTTTATACAAAACTATTTGACAAATATTTTTCAATACACCTGATAAAACTGTCTTGAAACACAAAAGGTTTCATAACAAAAAGGAATGGAGAAAAATCAGTTCTCTAAATAAGAATGCCATTCATCCTCAAAGGCCAGAACACCCTTCTGAACTGTGAATTAATAATATTATACAGAACTCTGGCTATTATTAAACGGAATGAACTTTGGCAGCTTCCTTTTTATCTTTAAGCAAAAAAATCTATGTTGAACAGA
Organism: Sterrhoptilus dennistouni; assembly: GCA_013397095.1. Taxonomy (NCBI): domain Eukaryota; kingdom Metazoa; phylum Chordata; class Aves; order Passeriformes; family Zosteropidae; genus Sterrhoptilus; species Sterrhoptilus dennistouni. The sequence goes on from VWZU01010323.1 coordinate 224,323, forward strand.
TACTTCACACTTCTTTATATAAACTGAAAATCACTGTAAAACAGAAACCAAAATTAAACTTAGTGACTTGAAGGATATCAGAATTCTCTAGGACCTGATTTACAATTTAAGAAAATTCTTAGAAAGCACATCAGTGGGCAGCACTTTTCAAAATGTTTGTAGCATTCAGCACAAAAAGAAACTCCAATGAGGTATGATTTCCAAAGGCAACTCTGTATTATTATTAAACTCAGTCTATACCTATAAACACTGCACTGTAAATTAATTGCTATGCACAGTCCTGTGGCACTCTTTCTGATCAGCCTACACTTCAATTAACTTTACAATTTGTATGAAAGATTGCTTTCTTATTCATTTTCCCTCTTACCATGACAAAGCTTTTATGTGTTTAAGTCAAAAAAAGGGCCACATCACATTCATACTGAAATTACAGGATGCCAAGCTGAAACAGCTTTACATCATATTTCATATAACTTGTATGGGCTTTGGATAATATTTAATTTATTTCCCTGTTTAAAGTGCTGTTACACCGAAGACACCACTGGCTTCCCTTCTGTCTTAAGTGAAGAATATTACTAAAGCTGTCACTCACATTATTGGTTTAGCTCTTTCACTTCCTGGTGCCCAGGCCAAATGGTTTTATGTCTATATAAATAATCTTTGGAATTTGCTAACGGATGCTAAATTTTAGCTTCAACAATGATAAGAAAGATTAGGTTTCTTGCTATGGATGAAAAAGACCTGATTAAAAGAAAATATTTAACTAAAGATTCTGCAAAAAGCTGAAAATACCATGATAGCCAGAGCCACTTGCGTAATTCCCTTAAATGTTTTAAAATATTTAGAAGCATATAAGTATTTGCTATCAGATTTGTAGTCCATGGCTTTGTCCATATAAACTGAAATTGTGGAACACATAATTTTTTCCTATGATTTATTATTTTTATTAAAAACCAGAAGGTTTTCACTTCTAAAAACTGGTCCGGTCCATCGGCAGACACCCAAACAGTCAACATTAATCTTTATGCTTTGTCAGTAACTATCCCTTCTCATTCTGATGTTCTTACAAAAGTTTTCTACTCGTGGCAGAGCAAAATTTATGAGTTTCTGTCCATATTCTGTTCTGTCATTTTGCTACTGCTTCTTCATGATGTCACCTCCTTCACCAGGCTACTAATCTAGAACACTTCTGACAGACTGAACTCATATTCATTGTTAGAATTGTCTATAAAAAAAAATCTTTTTTCAAAAAAAAGTATTACTTTTGTTGGATTTGAACTGGGAATGGAGACAATGTAAACAAGATCCAAGAGTAATTGCTGGGGAATGTTGATGGCTTCTCAGAGGTAATCTCATGTGCAATTCTACCCTGACTATCGAAAGTATCTGCTATGTCATTAGTACTCTTTTCATAACAATACAAGACCAAAATATTCATATCTAGAACTTCATTATATAATGATCATCACAAATACTCAAATAACAAATACCTTCTGACAAACACCTTCCAATAGCTTCATTAAGAATGAACCACATTTTAAGCCCATTTACCTAAATTGGCAGTGGGTAAAATGTTTTCTCATAACAACATCTTCAAAATGGTGGACAGTTTGAAAAAGTGCATTTATCAAATGATGCAAAAGGAAGGGAAGAATTCCCTTCCTTCTCATTCCCTTTCAGCCTAATTTCAGGTTGTAATGCTGTATTTCTCATTTGCTGCTCCTGAACAGCTCTATACTGATACCTTCCCACTGGTGTTTTTAAAATTTCTCAGTTTGTTACCTGACCCACCAGAACCTTCAAAGATTAAGAGCTCATTAAATGGCAGAAAGCTCCTATGAGATTTTGTTCAGTCAGAGAACTAAGGCTCATCCAGGAGAAGGAACACACCATGACATTTGAGTTTTATGGCCAAGAAAATCCCTGAGGTTCTGTCCCTTTGGCAGTACATGGCAGAGCTGTTTCAGAGTCAAAGTCCATTGGAAACAGAGGATTTGACAGCAAGGTCACCTGCAAAAGCAGAACTTCCTGCTGATCACAAAACGTTACAGCAGTCCCAAGTCCGGGGAGTCTGCAATACATCATGGAGATCAATTAAGAAGCACAGACACCAATACTTTAGATGACTTTGCACTTCTCTGATAAATGGGTTTGTCAAAACCTTGAGAAAATGATGACATTTTCACAAAGCGTTTCTGTTACACTAAACTGGATTTGCTAACAGAAAGAGCAAGGCGCTATTTTAGGAACTTTGAATCCCTAATTAATAATGCATTGAATTTTGCTACTACAGCAAAATTTCAGTTTCTTGCCATTTTATTACCTATTACAGCTAGACACCAATGATTTGGTTTTCAATGTTTTAGGGTTTATAAAGGAGAAAGAAAAAATAAAAGCAAACTAGAAACTATTAATTCTAGGAAAGGGGACAGACAGAGAACATTAACATATACACAAGTTCAGTCATTTGAATAAACATCACAGCAGTACCATTGCTGCTAGGAGAAAGTAAACTTCATGTAAGATTTGTGTTACTGTTTATAATTGAACATTGAAACTGCATTGTGTTTAATCAGATATTTTTTCCTTCTCTCTTATCTTGAAAATGGTAACAACCCAATCTAATTTAATTTTTTCATATTTGCAAATTTTATAAGAGACTGAAATCCTGAGGGGTTCCACAGCAGATGGATGACCGTGTTATTCTAATTACAACTAGCTACAGGTTTACAAAGCTGTCATTTTTTAAGATAATCAAATTCTCATTTCAGGAAACATGATAAATGCTGAATATCTATGTGCTGTACTGAATCCACTTTCATGAAAAATGTGACTTTTCTTCATCAAAATTAAACAACTACTACCAACTGGTTTTCAGTTCCTCAGACCTGAATTTATTTAAGAGAATGGTGGATACATACTATTGCCAAGTTCAAGTTGGCTTACTTAAATGTGGAACTAGAAAATTGTTACCTTCCAACAACTCATTAGCTTTACCTCATACAGTAAAATTCTCTACTGTTACTAGTCTTAGAATTTAGGTTAGATGGGTCTTACAGGAGTATCTGAAAAACACACTGTGAAATAACATGGCATTCAATAATTCTTCTTGAAGAAATTGCGACCTTCATAAAAACTATCAGAAAACCTTGGGAAATGTACAGAAATCTGGCCAATCGTTATTCAATCAGTGAGGAATCTAATTTTAAACAAACAAGGTCTTATAAAGACTTGAGTGTGGTTTTTCGTCCCTTTGGTACAAACATAGGAAGCATAATGCATACCTAGTCCTCAAAGTGCATTACCCTACCTTCATAGGAAGGCCATGCTGTTTATTTTATGATGTAAAAAAGAATCCAAAATGAACATAAATTTAGCTATATGACCAATATCTTAGTATCTTTTACTGTTTCAGGGTAGAATTAGAATATGATCACAGATTTAGTTTTAGAACCAGACTTTTGTTTCATGTTAATCAGCATGAATTTATTGGCTTAAACTAACTTCCCTGGTTAACCCTTATTGCTACACCTGTCTGAAAAAGGTGCTATGAAATTCTAATAACTATTTTCCTATAAAAGTTAAAAGAAATCTTTGATGAAACGTGCTGCTTGCTTGAGCAACACTCTTTCCTGGGCTGGAGAACGCTTAATGAAAGAAGTCTGTGATAATGTTGTTGCCAACAGAGAAAGAACTCAGTAAGGCACCACCAGTCCTTTGCCTACCTCTTACCTCCAGATTACTGACTATCTTTGAGATTTCTTAATCTCCCATTTCCAAGCTTGTCTTCATTAAAGCACATGGAACATGAAAAGCATTTGCACTTTTTTTTTGAAAACTGTTCATTACACAACACTTTAAATGTTGGAGCCTTTATTCGATAACCGAACAGGGAAACTTATCCAGAATTAATGTCCAATAGTGCCTGTATAAGACCCAAAAAATCTCCCCATTTAGAGAATACAAAAAGAAATATTAGACAGACTCGGTTTATCATTAAAAGAAAATCTTTAAGGCTCAAAAAACCCCCAAGAACTGAGGTTTTCACTATGTTATCTTTGTTTCAGTATCTATTATTTTGGATTTTTCATTCTAGATAATTAATTGAATATACGCAATTGTCACGGGATTTTCAAACTTGGGACAAGTTTTCAAACTCATCAACTTCAAAGTTGACATTACTCTAAATGGCTGACCTACAGAAGGGTCGTGAACAAACAGTGAAGAATAAAAGTGTGTTTTCCTACACATATTAACATTGGTTCTAAATCTTCTGATTTTACCAGTGCTTCAAAGTATTAAAACACATTACTTTACACTCAGAATAAATCAACTTTATCATTCATCCTCTATTTTTTATGTTGTAAGCATGAAATCTGTACAAACTAACACTCAGATTACTCTGACAACAATAACAGTTCTTTAATACATATCCTTTAATACCATATAAATACATAATACATTAATACATATCCTTTAATACCATATAAAGTGTATGTGGGCCTTTGTGGGGCTTTCAAAGGGTGAGCCATATTGCTTACACCATCTTAAATATTTATGCCACCAGCTTGGCAAATCATCCATAATAGGTGTCAACAAATATCTGAATCACACCTTCACCTGTTCTGCATCTTTCCATTATACACAGAGAAATGTAAAAGCCCATCACTATTAATTTCCTGTTCTATTCACTCGAGCATATCAGCTTCTGCTCAGGTATTTCCCTGAGTGAGGTATTTCCCACCAGTGAAGTAATGAATTTCTGAGCTGTTAAAGAGCATTTTAAACAATCCCCAAAATGATACAGACGCATTTAGAAGAAAGGCAATTTAAATACGAAGAGGCTGCATGGCAATAAATTATTAGGAGACTGACCTTTATAGCTTCCCGTGCTGAAATAACAATCTGTTCTGCTTTCAGAAAGATGTGACACGAACGTTTCAATTAATTCTGCCAAAACTGCAAGAAGCAAAAACCCATTAAAACATTAGAGGCAACAAACAAAATATGGACCTACATCACCTAACTAAATGACAGTATGTGGGAAAGTAAAGCTATTTAAATTCCTGCATATTTATTCATATTTTTATGGGGGAACAACTCAAAACATGCATTGCACTTTTACATTCCTAACACCATTCCTAACGTAAATTTAATTTTAATAGCTTTACTGAGAATATATTCAGTGTAAACAGAAAGAGAATCTCATATTATCTTTATATCCTCAAAGGATTACTTCAGAATCTGTTACATGGTTTCAATATGAAATGAAAATTAACTATAATTAAACTATAATATCCTACCACATTTGTCTGTGTATGGAAACAAGAAAGGAAAACAATAAAACAAAAAAAAACACCCACAAAACCAACAAACCAAAAACCCCAAATAAACCCAACAACCCGCAAGCAGCAAAAAGCAGACACCATCCCAAAATTTTGATAACAAAAGCACATGAAATTTAAGGGCTGTATCCAAAAAAAAAAACTCAATACAAAACCACCTATGCCATCACAAGATAAAAATTATTCACTTAAATTTATGTAATAGGAGTATTTCATTTGGGAAATTCTGTATTTAATGATGACCATAATGATCTTCTTTAGTTCTTGTTATGGAACTTTGAGTCTGCAGATACTGCATCACTAAATCTGATGCTGACATTTGTTCACTATGGAGGAAATCTTATCTCCCACCTTGATAGGATGTTAGCCAGGAAGTTAGCAAGGACCCTCAGTGACAAATAATTATCCAAACTGTCCCTGATTCTTCAGTTCTGCAAGTCTGAGGCTATGGCAACTGAACACGACACCAATCAAGTTTAAACAAAGGTGACAAGGAAGCCTTTACACAAACTGCATGGAGGAGGCCCATATGAGGTATGACATATTAAGAATTTAGGATAGCAACAATGAACTTTTTTTGTAAGTAAATGCTATCCTAAAACAGCTGCTGTGGGCTCCATCACTAGGATATAAAGCATACAGATACACATACTGATACTTCTTCTCACAAGAATGCAAAGCAAGGGAGCATATTTAGAGAGTAACAGCTGCTGCCACCTGTGGGATTTCCTGTTTAAAGACCATGTTACCATTTCCCTGGCAGCACTTCCAGTTAATAGCAATGAAGCTTCAGCTCCTGTTTCCCCATTCTTGCACATAACTCCAGGCACCCACTGCCCAGGTGAGTTTGCTGGTTTTAATCTGAATAGTTCACAGAATCATAGAATGGCATGGGTTGGAAGGGACCATAAAGAACACCCAGTATCACTGTTTAAGCAGACAGTGGCAGGAGCAGCTGCAGCAGCACAAGTGGGGCATAGCAGCAGCACATACTGGAGGTGGCAATGGAGAAAGCAGAAATCTCTTGAGCTAGCCATGATGACAGGAAAACTGATACAAGCAGTTAAAGAGCAGCGCAAGCTCTTTTGGGAATGAGGAGGAGGAGGAGAAAGAACCTCTGCCCACAGTTTGATACTTGTTATGCCAGAAAAACAGTGAAGAAAAAGGTATAATAAAGACAATTTTTTTCCAATTATTTTAAGCAAACATACTGACATTAAATCACAATTTTTTTGTCTTAATTAATCGACTAAAACATTTATAGAAATTAATTTACACTGAATGAGTCCAAAAAAGTTTTTAAAAGGCTGTGTTTTGGTAAGGCTGAAGAAGTTTCAAAGTTTCACTACAACAGATAAACATGAATTTACCATCAGAGTTCCAACTCCAACAGTAAGAAAATTAATTTTGCATTGCAAAGGACTACTAAATTAAAACTAAAAACATACATGAATAATTTATATTCTTATACACTCTTATAGTGAAAAGAAACTGCTATTAAATATAACATAGCATTAATCATGGCTAATACAACACATGGGGCTAAAAAAAGCAATTTACTTTACAGAAGAGTAACGATTTATTCTTCCTTGAAGAATATATAAACTCACTAATCCTCACTAATATGCTTAGTGGAATTTGGCCCACAAACAATGTAACAAATATTTGTGTAAAACGAGCAAATATGTCTATTCCTGAAACTGTAGACAGCAAAAAGCAGAAATCAGACTTTAAATTTATAGCTAACTATATATTTACTGTATGACTATTAGTATGGCGATTACTGAAATACTATACTATTCTATACTATATTAACAAACAGGAACTATGTTAAGACTAAAATATCCCATAATTCAGAAAATTTACAATCAAGTTGGGATATTGTACATTTCTTTCCTTTTTGTCATAAGGCATCGACATGCTTGACCTAGCAGGTGAATACTTCAATTCAGTGCTTGAGTTAATAGGAGAGGTGAAAGTTCAACTGCTAAGCAGTATTTTGAAACTCAAGTACTAAACTGATTTCCACCATTTGAAAGTATATACCTAAGTGACTATCAGGATCTTTGAAAATATTTTAATCCAGTTTGAGAGATGAAGACACACAAGAATGTGTCTCAAAACACATGTGGTTAATACATAAATAGAGGGCTTTCACAGGACACTGCCTTTTCCATATTAATGTCCATTTAAAATGACAAATAGCTATTTTAATTTTTGTCTTTTAATACTAAATCATTTTGCTGCCATTTGGACACCACTGTAGATTCACTGTAGGTTCAGTGATTCTTCATTTAACTGGAAAACTAGACAAAAGATATTTAGGCAGGTTCATTGTACAGTCAGTATTGCTGTAAAAGCCCAAATTTTCAGGTAAAATTTATGTGATCTACCAACACAGTGAAAATGTTGATTTTCTTAAAATATGATAGGTTGGCTGTATTAATATTGATGTTTTTAAGAGCCTAGCAATCATCTCATGGAAATTTAATTCTTACACACAAACTAAAGAGAATTTTAATTTAGGTGTATGGAATCATATACAAAATAAATAGAAATATTTTAAAATTTCTTAAATTATTGCAGTATGCTCATATAACACCTACATTCCCGCAGGATTTTCTTTTTCCTTGAAGAAGTAGTGTACAAAAGCAAGGTAATGGAAACAGCTTCAAAACTGCATAAGAACACTACTTTAAAAAAACCATGTGGCTAAACACATGTAACAATAACAAGCACTAATATAATTACTACTCTGAAAGTTTTAAACCAAAAAGGTCAAAAAATGCAAAAAGCATCAGACTTTTTAAAATCCCCTAATATAATTAGTGTTACTGGATCATATTGTCTGATCCAGATGTTTTAGAGGAGTTTAAAAGAAAATACATAGGATTCTTTAAACAGCAGTTCTGCTCTCAGGCACAAGGTGTGACTCTTGGGGATGGTCCTCTGGAGGGCCAGGAGTTGCATTCAATGATACTTGACAGTCCCTTCCAACTCAGCTGATTCTGTAACTTCTGTTAGAGGCTAGAAATTCAAGAGTGAAAATCTTAAACAGATAACTTTTTTGCAAGAGTAGTGTCAAAAATTTTCAACTCCATCAACCATACTTCAGTTTAATAAATATACGAAAAACAGAGTTACCAATTCCATTATTGATGGCAACAACAAAAAGGACTTTGAATTATTGTACATTAAATTGACAAATAAACTACACATTTTTTCTGAAAAGAAGAAAACAAGATAATAAAAATTCTGGCAGTGCTTCCATTAGAGACGAACATTGAGTATGTTATATCAATATACAAGTATTTTCTTTATTAATGGAAAAAACCAGCCCTTCAAATCCAAATCAGATCTTTAGACACCTGCACACACATTCGCGTGCATTCACACTGCTTACAGTGACTCCAAACCGATTTGAGGGACAGAAGAAAGAATTTCTGATCTGCAACTGTTCTTTCTGCATAACATAAAGACCCACTGTTCCACTCAAATTCTGACACAAGCTTCCTTGGAAAATCAAGGACATAAAAAGGTAAACATCTATTTTATATTATTCTAGAAACTTCTTTTGCAAATATTCTGTTATCCTGAACTAAAAACACTTCTACAGCACAAAACAGTCATGGGTTCTTTATCCTGTGGGGAAAGTCCTACAGTTAGTTTCAACTTTTTGTTGCTAAAGGCTGCACCACACATACATCACAAACAATGACACTGCCTCCAAAAGCTCATTGTATTTTTTGCCAACGTGTTTTGATAGCGCTATCACAGATGATGCAGAGCTCACAAAATATTAAAGGATTCCAGACAGTGTGTTGACTGTAACTACTCTGCTTTCCATCAAACATTTCACGTACAAAAGCTGAAGAAAATTCCTATGTTTTACAGTAAGTTCACACATGCAAAGTCAAGAGCTACTACCTTTTCTTTTCTTGGTTGATTGGTTTTTATTAAGTAAAAACTATTTGGAAGTAAATAAATAGGTCCTAAAGAATGTTGGAGATCTAAATCCAGATCCTCAGGGAGATAAGTGGTGGAAAATCTGAAAGACTCTGGAACAAGTAAATTTAGCTGAATTTACTCACCTATCCACATCACTTATGAATATAAAGCTTGAGAAGAATAGGATTTGGGGATGGAATATCTCATTAAGAAGGGACGAATGTTAGCATGTAATTGATATGATCTCTGCAACACCCTTAATTTATTTTGCTTTGGGTTTAAAGTCTCCTAAAAGGGGAGAGGAAGAAGTCAGTTGCTGATACAACATTAACTGAGAATGGATGAAAAAAGAAGTTGCTGGAATGGAAAACAACAGAAATGCCTTCTGCCGTGCCTGAAGGGCAAAAAGAAGGAGGTAATTGAAAAAGGCATGGCTAAAATAGTCAAGATGAGATTCTGGTTCAAGAGAAAAAAAAATCAAAACCACAAGCCACCTCTCAGTCATGTGAACTATTTGAACATTCACTATGCTAAGCCTAGATTCACATAGAGTAATAATTTTCTACATAAAACTAAGCTATTGTTCAGAGGAATTGATTTGCCTGCTGCTTTTTCTGCCAAAGCTTAGATGCCAATACACAGAAAGCTCTTTTCTAGATGTCCTAAAGACACTTCAGGGAGGCCACAAGTACTGTAAAGGTTAGTGCAAAAGAAGCTGACCAAGGGCTCTCCCCATGGTTCTCTAGCTGATAAGTGACCCAAAGAAAACAAGGAGCTACACACCCTAAAAGACACAAATCTGTGGCATCCAAATGTAAGGAATGACTGGAAGAATGTCTTTGTCACAGCTTATTTTGCTTAGAACAACAGATAGTAGGAGCTAGTTGTCTACAATATGTTTTGCTTTTAGGAGACCAACGAAATCCCAGACTTTCAGTCCTGATGCATTAAAAGACATGCAAGCCTGAGGAAAGTTTGTATCTCCTTTTAGCAGTTCAATAAAGCCCTCTTGATGTTTGAGTGCAGAAATTACTTAAAAGCTACAGTCAGAGGTGATGCTTTAGCAGAGGAAACACCAGTCTAAAGACATCCCAAAAGCAATGCATTACCAGAGCATTTAGCACTGAAGTATTGACCAAGTCAATAGGAGAGTAACCAACATGGGAAGGGTGAATTAGAGATATTGATACTGTACAGTTTGCTCAAGAATTTTTTGATGGAGTTAAAGCAGTTCTGGTTCTATAGATTCGGCATTTGATAATCCTGACACCAGATCACAGAATATTTTAAACAAATCATTACACATTACACTATACAGTCCTTGAATCTAATGTTGTCTTTGCTCATTATATTCTGGTTTGACTCCTGATAATGTCAGTTCCCCTTAGTATGGGCCCAGTACAGAAAGCACAAGGGTGCATCTTTGTTCTGTAAACCATGGAGATTGCTCCATCTGTAACAATAGAGAAAACTTTGATTTCTGGGCATCTGGACTGAAGTCTCTCACTCTTCTGAAATTTAGGAGAGCTTCACATGCTGCAAAAGATACACAGGAGAACAGCTGTGTCTTGTAAAATGGATTCAGTGAACATGATGTTTTCTCAAACCACAGAGCTGCAGATATTTTGCTGCTTCTGAAACATCTATAAGCAGATACAGGGCTTTGAAACAGCCAGTTGTATTAACTACTTATCTAAATAATATGAAGGGAAACCTTGGACACTTGTAAACAACAAGCTAGACTACATACTGACCATAATCAGAATTCCTATGGGAATGGAAGCCAGCAATTTCTGAGAACACCTTGCTTCTTTATGGCTACACAAGCTTATATTACATCACAAGGGCATGATTATGTCTTACTTCTGCTGATTTATATCATATGGATGACCTGTGGTTTTGCTTTGGCTACTTTGGCTTTTTAACTGAGCTATAGCAATGCTCCTGCATAATCACACTGTTCATTAGAAATGTATATGAAAATCAAGAAAAACCTAAATGAACGGGTTCTTTGATGTTTAGTATGGCTTAATTCTGCCATTTTTTTACTGAAATTGCCCATCAATATAATTTCCCAACCCAAGTTAACTCATTCACTAATTTCTGAGAAACATCTGCTTTCTTTCAGGCTTTCTTTTTCATTTTCTCAGTATCTTAATAATGGACCCTTTAGAGATCTGGAACAAAGACTTGAATTTGAGCCCTCTCAATTTCACTGACAACTTAGAAGGATAACAGTTGTAAAGAGAAAAAATAGGATATTAAAGCATAAACCTTGTTTTCTTGGGAAAATCCTATTGAAATAGTTTTCATAATCAACACAAAATTATGGACTACGTCAGTGAAAATAACAAGTTGCTTACTAGTGGTCTTTTTGCCTGCTTTCTTTGTTAAACTTCTTAAGTCATACTCACTTGGTCCACTGATGCTATCTGGTCTGGTTTTCATGACTTTGCAGAACTGTTTTCTACAAATTTCTGCCCACCCGGTTGGCTTGTCTGGACTTTTTAAGAGTTTCAAGAGCTTGTCAAGATCTTTATCTAGAAGAAATGAAATATCAATGTTATTCTCTAATGATCATACACTAACAGAATAGTTTGAGTTGAAAGGGACCTCAAAGATCATGTACCCCAACTCCATTGCCACATATATTTTTGGCAGCCCTCATAAGGACATACTACATAAATATACCTTCTCCTAAGACAATTAAACTGGGAAAGCAGTCCTAAAGCTGATAACATTCTGCTTTATATAAAACAGGAATATTCATTCTACTTACTGATGGGGTTTTGTGTTTATTTTGGCTGGGACAGAATTAATTATTTTCACAGTGGCTGGTACGTGGCTATGTTTTGGATTGGTGCTGAACACAGAGTTGATAATCTAGAGATGTTCTAGCTATCTGTGTACTCAGGGCTTGCACATATCTGGCCTTTTCTGCTTTCATACTGCGACCTTGGCAAGGAGGCTGGGGGTGCATGGGAAATTGGGAGGAGACACAGCCGGGACAGGTGACCCAAACCCACCAAACGGATATTTTACACGATATGATATGCTCAGTACATGAAGCAGAGGGAAGAAAGAGGAATGGGAGGAACATTCTGAGTGATATTGACGCGATAACAGTTGCCATGGTGGTGTTCAGTCAAAGGCTGGACTTGATATCTGAGGTCTTTTCAAACCTAATTGATTCTGTGATTGCGTCTGTCTCCCTAAGTAACCATTACAAGTGATGGGGTCCTGTTCTCCTGCAGATGGCTGAATACCTGCCTGCCACCAAAATGCAGTGAATTAATTCCTTGTTTAGCTTCAACTGTGTCATTGGCTTTTGCTTTTCTATTATACAATCATAGAATAAGCTGAGCTGGAAGGGACCTATCAGAATCATCAAGTTCAACTCCTGGCCCTATGCAGGGCACCCCAAAAATCATACCATGTGCCTGAGAGTGCTGCCCAAACACTTCTTGAACTCATAAAGGCTTGTTGCTGTGACCATTTCCCTGGAAAGCTTGCACCAGTACCCAACCACCCTCTGGATGAATAGTATTTTCCTGATAACTAATCTAAACCTCCCTGTCTCACCATTTTCTCAAGTCCTGTCATTGATCACAAGTGTGAAGAAGATCATCCTTCGCTTCCACTCGTGAGGATGCTGATGACCACAGTGAGGTCTCCCCTCAGCCTCTTCTTCTCCAGGCTGAACAAACCAAGTGACCTCAACCACTCTACATAAGGATTCCGCTTCAGATCTTCACCATTCTTGCTGCCCTCTTTAGGACACTCTAACAGCTTAATGTGTTTTTTACGTTTTGGTGCCCAAATTGTCCCTATGACTTGAGGTGAGGCCCACCACTCAAGGTAATGTAGAGCAGAGCAGAGCAATCCCCTCCTTGCCCAGCTGACAACGCTGTGCCTGATGTTCCCAGGACACAGCTGGTGCTCCTGGCTGCCAGGGCACTTGCAACTACCAGGTAACTTGGCTCCCAGAGTACTTGATGCTGCTCTGAAATACTTTCTGGCCATCTTGAGGGGAAAAATAGAGATAGCGCCTGAGATGAGGCAAATGCATTCGCTCCAGCTGTGTACAATCCCTCTGCTGTTGGGCCAGGCAGCTCCTATCACATGAAAGGATTGCAACTTATACTATCACTAAGTATTCACTAGGGTGATGAACATTCTTCATACCTTGCAAGATCTCCTTTTTTCTGTTTCCACATTTTGGACATTACAGAAATGAATGCTGCCATGAAAGGTGACTTGTCATTAAAGTGCTGTCCTAGAGTGACTTTATGATGCTTGTATCCCCAATCATCTGTTGTGTTTATGCTGGATATTAAGTTCTGCACCTTTAAGACTGGTTTTGAGAGTGGAGGGAGGGAGAAGAAGTGTGGGGTTTGTTTTGCAGAAACTGCACTCACTCCTCTGCATTCCCTCTCACCAACTGTGCGGTCTGCTGCACGGACAGCAGGAGAGAACTCTCCTTTGCTTTCAGTTAGTTTTTAGCTAGCTGAGGCAGAGAAGTTTCCCAGACTGTGTCTTTTCTTTTTCTTGGAACTGCTCAGCCTGCTCTGGACTGAAAACCCAGCAGAGCACTGGGAGCTCACATCTGTGTCTCACCAGGGCTGGGATGTGACATTTTCCAGTGCAGGAGGGACTGATAAGGGACTGAGTGAACCGAGCTACACTCCACGACAAGGACTTTCTGAATTTGCCATCTCTTCAGAACAGCGAGAGGTTCCATTGTTTAATATTTTTTTCATGTTTGTGAATACTTTGCTTGTTAAATAAAAAGGTTTTTCCACTTTTCTCGAAGAGATTTCTGTCTCCCGAACTGGTGGGGGGAGGGGCCACTTGAATCTGCTTTCTAGAGGGATCCTTTTGGAAGTTTCCTCCTAAAATTTGCCCTAAACCAGGACAAGTGTCAACATTTGTTTGATCCAGTCTATGGATATTGAGAATATTTGCTGTTACTTTTACTTCTTTATAGCATTTCTATTTCAAAACAATCTTTTCAAACAATCTTATTCTTTTAAGATTATTAGAATATTTACAACAGAATTACAATTTTGCATGCAATTTATTTTAAGCTCATCTAATGACCTTAATGATTTCTAATTAGTAGATTGTATCCCTGTCATTGGAATTTATTATACAATACATTTCAAAACAATCTTATTATAGTAACTTAATTATTATCATTAATGACCCCAAATTAATTAGGCTGAAATTTCTTTCTTATGCTCAAATAAGTAAGTTCTCATGCAGTGATGCTTAGAATAGTTTAACATATGAAAATTTAATGTGAAGAAGGAATTAACTCTTATAGTATTATAAGTTCTAGTTCTTTCTCTGCCCTTTTTTATCATTTCTGAAACAGGTGAGTATTGAAGAAAATCCTAGAACTGCAAAGAAACACTCCTCGATACAAGTTAAGTAGTTATTTTACTTCCTCAAGGATTGTAGTAATTCAGTTTGGCAGACAAGGATCAGAGACCACAAGCTGAGATTTAATCAATCAATGTACCAGGGACCCATGCAACCAAGATACTGTGGTGCAGTCATGTATTTAATATATCCATTACAAAGTGTAACTGGTATCATACTGTGGAAACTTACTGCAGCTTATTTTTTTCTATGTAAACCACTTGCTTCCCTTTAATTTGTCATTAAATATAGACTACCACTTCTGTAAGCAGGTCATCACAGTAAAAAAAGAAAAAAAAAAAAAAAAGGACAGAACCTTGGGGTTTTTTGGAATGACAATTGCTTACAAAAACTCATGATATAAAAAAAAAGCCAGCTCACTTTCACAATTTAGTAGGCAACTATAACTTGCCCAACAGTATTACCACGTAGCTGAAACTTAAGTAACAACACAGCTCTGGGCTATACATATTACATGTTACTGACGGCAGGCTGTCACACTATCACTACCACTAGAGATAGTCTAAACACACCAACACCAAATAACAGAAGTTTGGCTTTTATTTTTTCTCTTCTCTGGTTTGTCACTAAATGAGTTCACTAGTTATCCTAAATTAATGACTTGAATTTTATTTTTTTGCTGAAAAAATACCAGACCTGCTGAATGACGTGAAAGATAGGTGAGGAAACAGGATGGAGAAAAAAAATCCCATGAAAAAACAAAACTTCTACATTTACTAGTTTATGAAGCTCTGAAATTGCACTATAAATAAGGTACATTCACACGCATGTATGAAATCTGAACCACTACATCATAATTGTAAGTTTAAATTCATCTCCCTTTCCTAAAAGATGCTGTTTTACGATTCTTCAAATAATGCTTCAGCTAGCTTGTTTAGCTCTTCTAAAGCAAGTAATACCCGGAAAAATTCATCAATGTTTTAGAAAATGCAAGAAATGCAACAAGCCCCTTCTCATCTGACTGCTTTGTGGCAGAAGTGTTTTTCTGTGATTGATAACTAAGATCTGTAAATCCAAGCACATTTTACTCAAAATCTAAATTGAGAGATGAATAACCTGACTACAATTTACTTGCCATATAGAGATATATAATTTAGGAAACCTCATGTACATTTCTCATAGACCTTACTACTCTTTCATCTTTTTTTAATTGAGTGGACTTAAAAGCAAAAAGCAAAGACTCACACATGAATACCAAGACAAACAGAAAAACGAGGAGAAGCCAAAGAAGTGTAGGTGATAAAGGCATTTATGTGACATCATAAGGAATAACAGGAAAGATAATACAGCTGATTCTTTGACAGAGAAAGTTTAGGAAAAAAAAATAGAGACTGCTAATACTAGGTATTAAAAAAAAAAAGGCTGAAATCTGATTTAGAACACAAAATAAAACAAAACAAGCAAGCAAGCAAACAAACAAGAAACCCTCAATAAAACCAAACCTGGAACGTGGCAGCAAGTTCCCATTCAAGTTAGAAGTATAAAGCAAGGAATTCAGAGAACAGTGGCTGAGAAAAATTATCAAAATACCTTTGACAAGAAATAACCACAGATTTTTGGTATCAATTCTCGACTGTATGAGTTCAGAAGAAAATAAGACTAATGAATGGTAGGGTACCCATATTTAGGGAAATGCTAAGCAGGTAATGTATCACTGCAGGACAATTACAGACAATATTCTTCAGCCACAGTCATTACCAATGGTCATAACTGCAGAGCTAGGACTAGGAAAGGAAAACATATTCTGTGCAAATAGAGGAGTGAACATTACAGTTTAATAGCCTTCTAAAGAGTTTAACTTTTAATAATCTACACTACAGCTAATATTACAATTAAAAAAAAAATCTTTTCACAATTGTACCCTGAATATAAAAGGACTACATCACTCTTTGAAAACCACTTAACAGTTCTTCCTCAAATTACCTTAATGAAATAGTAATTGAACAATTAAAACAAGAAAAGCAACAGGGTATCTTGCTGCAGTGTAAACAGAAACGGCATAATTAATTTTCACATATAAATAATGATCCACATAAATCATTTGAAGTTTCACTATAAATTATCTTTGACAGAAGTGAGTCATTAATATACTGCTATCCAATAGTTTTCAAACTACTGGCTGAAATGATTAGAGCATATTAATATACAATCAACCAAATTTATTTTTCTATAAATCTTTTCCTACAGACCCATGTAACCACACAGACAAATACCCAATATCTGCAAAACCAAGACAGATATTTGTAAACATGGACATACTACAAGTTTTCCTCAAATACAAATGTATTTTTGGGCGAGTCTGCTTACTCAAAGTGTCCTCAGAAATGGAAGAGACTCCACTACTCCAATACAGTTACTAAACTTACATAGTTTAATAATAAACTATAATAGAGTCCTTTTTTATTCAATGAGTCAAAATAGCCACTTGATAGTGTCTGTGATCACCATAATAGCACAGAATAAAAGTGAGAGTGTTAAAAAAAGACAGCCTTCAGGCCTTAGTGCTGGGAAACATGTTCCATACACTGTCAGAGTTAACTACTGCGCTGCTTTTTCTGACAGCTCATTAATTCTCCTCCCTTTGCACCCTAAACTGAACCATAAGGTGTCAGTGTTGCATGTTTAACTCTGTCCTTCAAAAGAATTTATAGAATAAAAACCCTACCCACTTCTTGGGTTTTCATGATAGAAAACTCAGTGTGAAAAAGTCCTTTTAAGTAACCACCTCTCATAAGCTACTTTCGGTTTTATCCAGCGTTTCCATTATACCAGATACAGTCACAGGATAAATGAAGCCCAGAGATCTGGAACTGAAGCTTCCTTTTCCCTGACCTCAGTTTGGCCACACTAGTTCCAAAATGTTCTGTTATGGTATCTGTCATTCAACTCCATCTGAGGGAGGGTTAGAAATAGAAGTATTAGCAGTACCATATTCAAGAGCCCATCTGTAAGTATTTTTGGTTTTTTAACTCTCACCAGTCATCTCCAATATCTATTATATAAATATATTAAAAAATCAACTCAGGTTATCTTTTTACATTTGCCATCACAATTATGTGATGGATATAAGATACGTTTTCAAAGTACAAAGAAAAGGAAAGTTTCTCTTGAGGTGTTCATGTTTCTTGAGCAGTAAGAGAGGACACAAATAGGAGGTCAGGACAGACAGAATAAAACCTACAGTTACATCTTTTTCATCCATACTGTTCTTTAACAGTACTAAGAATCTATTAGTCTCAATTATTCATGTCATAGAAACACCAAAAATAAGAGGATGGAAATAATGAAAATTACAGGTTACATAATGAAACACCACAGCATAAAATTTGAACACAGACAGGTTCAGGGAACCAGAGACATTGTGCTGGCCTTCAATCCTTGTCAACAGACACAATGAAGCAGTCATGCATTCCCACTCATACCAAGGCTGCAGAACTCTTTCCAGTTAAAAGTCTGTGTTGAACTCTGCCCATCTCCTTGCACTAAAGCAGAATGAAAATTTAACCAGTATTTTTCTAAACTCCAAGCAATCTGAGTAACGCACAACACGAATTCTGAATATTCACAAAAAAGAAGTTGTAAGATCTTGTATAAATGTAACTCATGGATCCATCTTGTAATCATATTTTTAAATTCTCCTGTGAAAGAAAACTTCTATCTCTGCTATGTCATAGTGCTTAAAAATACAGGTCAGATATTCTCCATTCATGCTCTTGATTTCTTTTTTTTGCAAGCACTACAATAGCAATTTATGAATTTCATTATTTTAATTTTTGATCTATTTATTCTAATGTTTTCTTTCAAAATAACTTACACATCCTGAAAGCTTCAGTCTGGCAAATCATATGTTCACAGTTCAGTAGTTTGCTGTTATTTTTTTAATCTAGTACTGAAATAAAACAGCTTCAATGGTTTATTTCCCTTTTATTTTCAAACAACAAACACAAAATATTTTGACTCCACTACCAAATGTTCTGTTCATTTTGCAGTTATACAATTTTCACTTTGGTTATCTTTGACATTAAAAATGCCATTCCAAATCAAAATATTTATTTGATTTCAATTCTTCATCAAACTCATTTACAAACCTTTGAAACTTCATTTCATCAAATTTACTGTTAGCCAAAGTTTTACCCAAGTTTTCTTAGTTGATTCTTATCCACAAAAGTGACAATTGTAATATCTATTTCATTATCCCACTGGGTAATGAAGAGCAACTGAATTTTTCTGAACAAGAGAACAGAAGGATCCTTTGAACATATTCTGAGAATATTAATTATAATAACAATACAATATGCTTTTCCAACCCAAGAGTGATACTACTGCCTCCTTGAAGACACCCACTTTACCATCATTTGATTGCTGTCTTATGAAACTTGCCTTGGGAAGGCTGGGACGGTATTAAAAAAGCTAAGATACAGAAAACTCCCTTCTTTTATAACTATATGGCCTTTCCTCTGGTCAGAGCAGAAAATCACCTTTCGATTTTTTTTCCCCATATACATATGAATAGACTATTTTGTAGTCCACAGTTACTGCAAAAATTCTATCACTTCTGTAAATCTCTCTCTGCTAAGGAAATTCACAAATAATTTCTAATAAATTCACCTCAGGGATATAGTAAACACGAACAAATACAATGAATTATTTATTTACCAAACCATTCACCAGATTCTTTTGCATTGTCTATGCAAACTAAAACCTTAAAACAGTTTCTCTGTGTGAATTAAACTGCTGTGCCTAGGTAGTTCTTCAAAGAATTCTTCAGTCTGCTCACATTCCAAATTGATGTTCAATGTGGAAACCAACTATCCTAAACGCTGTCTATTTCACACACCACCAAGCTCTGTAAACACAGGGATGTGAATCACGAAAATAGTGTACAAAAAACTCAGCAGTTTAAGCAAACTGCCTTGCTTCAGTTACTAGAGGGATGATATAAATGTACCTTATGAGTCACCCACCAGAGATGAGCCAGGAGGTTAATCTTGAAGTTTGCATAAGAATTAGATTACCAAACAGAGCTTTGCAGATTGACAGTTGCACAAAGCCAGGCAAGCAAAACCAAACCAACTTATTTAGCTACAATTGCAGCCAACACTGAAATAACCTTAAGTATTTAATGAGATTATAATCTGTGGGATGAGAGGGTAGGGAGCAGAGTGCAGGGAGGAAGGAAAAAGGAATTTTTAAAATTGACTGAGATGTTTGCATGAAATCTACACAGCTTGCATGCTTTCTACCTACCTTGTCTGAATTCAGCTTTTGTAGGAATTTCTGCAAGATAGCACTTTGGCACAGGGAACGATGAAAACATTGGCCAAGGATATAGACCACTTCCCTAGAAACAGGACCAGAAATAATTTAGCAGAGAAATTAATAGCTTTTTTTTTGATTAACACACAAAGGTACAGTTCCCAGAATTTATGGGAACCCAAAATTATGCTTGATACTACGATTTCCAATGAGATGTGCCATAACTAAAAAAAAGAATAAGAAATCCAAAAAGCATTTGCAAATATAATTTTAATGGTGTATATACCACTGACAGTTTTGATTTTACAGTTCCTTTTCTCAACCACAAAGGAAATCGCAAGTTTTATAGAAATTATTAAAAAACCCCGAACAACCAACTAAACTGTATTTCAACTTTATACATTGATTTAGGTGTCTTTGTTGTGCTGACAGTAATCTGTATTTTGTCTTTATGAGGCTGACAGCCAGCGAGAAGTAGAACATTTAAAGAAGTTGCTTAACAAACACTCCATTATTAGAACATGGATGAAAGCTCCAGGTATTAGATACTGCATATGAAAACCCAAGCATGGAAAAAAAATCAAATAAAATGAAGATAAATGGAAAAAAAACACAGAAATATAAATGTAAAAAAACTACAAACAAATTGTAATTGCTTAAAAGGAACATTAAAATGGAGCAAAATAAACATGTAGTCTAATACAGTGCGTCCTAGGTACATGACAATCCCCAGATAGTGGGAGCAATGTATTTTCTCAGTGTATCACTTGTTTAAAATGTTAGCACTTCCTAAAGCTAAACATAATCTGGTATTTCTTAAATAATTTTTCACATGCTGAATTATCAGCCAAAATGATCCGTAAATGAAGGCAGAAGTTACAGCAAACTTTAGGTTCTAACCTTATCTAATTCTCTCAAAGGCAAAATCCTTTCCTGTGGTCCTCCAATCAGATTTATTCTTACAAGAATATGGTTTCTCTCCACTGACAGACCATCAATTATAAACACTCTGGGGGAAAAAAACCCAAACAGAACAAAATAAACGTATAAAAATTAGAACCGCTTTGATTTACTGACTGTTTAATTCAGAAAACTTTAATAAGCAAAAGCAAGAACATTTTGAGAAACAATCTGGAGTTAAAACACAACCTGGAATACACAAAGATATAAATAAACAGAAACATGAAGTATTTTCAGGTATCTCCAAGCATTGTTCTAAATTTGTGCTTCCCTACCTACTACGGATTAGAAACATTTGAGCAATCACTGGACTCAAAGGAGTAGAAAATCTCATAAGTTTTGTTATGTCACATAAAAATGATATAATTAGGGCAGCGACAGTTAATGGACCATCAAAATTTGCTTCTTATTTGGCCTACCAGTATACTTCTGCTGTCACAATTGAGCAGAGTTATTCATTATTTGAAGCACAGCCAACTTGCAGTCTGAAGTCACTGTGCAGCCCAAGGCACAAAATTCTTGAAAGAAGTAAAATCCAGTTTTTATTCATCAAGTTTCTTAACAAAAGTTTTGCCTTAGCAAGGAAATAGCAGGTTTCACCTTCAAACAGTAAATAACTATCATCTTCAACCATACTGTTTGACTTATGTTCTGTAATGGTCCCATATAACAAACAGTAAGAAAATACTTAAAACTCAGCATGCCATGAGAAAGAAAAAAAAAGTCAGTAACTAAATGACTGTCCACTTCTGTCCCAAAAATACTTTTTTCCTTTTGAAAGGATGTGCTGTACAATTTCATTTAGAAGATAGCAGTGGAAAGTCATAGAAGCTGGAGAGTTGACTAAGTTACAAATAAACTGTTGGAAAGTTGATAAAGCTACAAACCAAACAATAACAACAACACTCCCGCAGAAAAACCCCAAAATACTGATGATGCCTTTAATTCATGAACATTAAAACAATACCCTGATTTTATATTAAATACGTAACTTTTTAAAAATGCAAAATTTAAAGGCATACTTACATCCACAAGTTTTAAACATTTTTTAAGAAACAACAACAATAATAGCAATACAACTACTAAAATAACTGCTTTTTATTTCTTATACTTTTGGCGTGAACATGGGAGAAAGAGAAGGCTATTGTATCTTTTCATAATTTAAAACTGCTGACAAATCTGCATGTAAGGAAACTTACGGACATTAGAAGCCAGCTTCAGTGAAAACATTTGTATGATTAAAGCTACTAAGGCATGCATGCATTTGTTCTCAGAAGAGTTTGATAGATAAAATAACATTTACATCATCCACTTCTTACCCAGGTCCTTCTGAAGTTTCTGTGACATTTTCCTCCTGAGCAGTTAGTAAAAATTGTGACACTTTATACTGAGTCTCCAAGAGTAAAAGAGTGTTGAGCTCACAGCACAGCACATTTAACAGCCTGCAGAAGGACACATTGAAATGATAGCACATCAGTCAGGACACCAGCAATCCACAGAAAGACAAGGGTGAACGTTTTTGTGAGATCTTGAAATGGAAAGGGAGGGGAGGAAAAAACAACAAAAAAACCCACTTCAAGTGTCTGAAAAAAAACCCAGACACAATTAGGTCAGGAACACTCTTTTATATCCTTTTTAAGCAATCAAGTGGCACAACCTTAAGCAAACAGGGAATGGTTCCCAACAAATTTTTTGTGTGCACTGAACAACCCGAGAAAATACCCACTGGTCAGCTCAGCTGGCTTTTGAGTTTACATCACATTGTAAGAAAAATTATGCAGGCTTAGTAAGACATTCCATGTGAAATGTAAGGAAATTATACAATAATAGGCTGGTAGAGCAACTCAGAATTAGGTTGTCTGAAGAGGGAGGGAGGTAAGAAAATATCTTTCCTTTAGAAAAGAGGCATTTAAAGTCCTTCAGTTCAAAAGCAATAAAAGATTTAACATGTAACATAACGAACCAATCTGCTGGGTTGGGTTTTTTTCAGAGAAACACAAATGGTAAATGAAATTAATAATAATAAGTACAAGTACAAGACAGTATGTTATATACAATTTTTTTCATAACTTTGGGGCAAATTAGCAGGGCAAGTACTCCAATACATTTTCATATAAATCTGAAGTAAAGCAATCCAAATCATATTACTTTTTCTTTTAATTAATCTATTCACTCTAAGACCACAACAGAATAATTTCATTGGGGGCTTCCAGTTCAAGGAAAACAATGTAACTAAACATTCTTGTTACTAGTTTTATTTCCTGCTTTAACACAGTCATAAAATGCAACACAAATTAAGGCTGATCAGCATTATATTTTGCATTCACATAAGATTTGATATGAACTACAAAATACACTGTTTTAAATTCATAGTCTGTTTGTCAAAGCTTATTTTCTTCCCTGTCATTCCCAATATGCTTCTACTGACAATAGCAAAAATTCCTAAGCCATTCTCTCAATAATTTAACACCTGCAAATTTATACAGCTGTGGCCAAGGATTAAACAGTCAAGGTGAGAATATGTCTCAGTTTTTTTCCTGTTGTTTATTAAACAACTTCATCTGTTCCATTTCAGTACTCTTCAGCTTTATTTCTTTTACATTAACTATTTTGTGACATCAATTTGTTCTCAGTACTTTTCTAAATTACAGAAGAAGAAATGAAAGAAAGAAGGAGAAAGAAACTATAATATTTTATTATTATTTAGAGGCAGAAAACTAGAAAAGAGCGCTGAAACCATTATGCAGATGGATAAGTTTTTCTGTTAAGTGCAATAAATGGCAAAGACCTATTTCCAGCAGTTAAAAACCACTTGGGAGAAGACTAGTGGCTGAGAATGCTTTATAGCATCTCCTCTGGTAGGCAAGGCAGAGTGAAAAAAAAAACCAAGACCAATCGACCATGAGCAAATAAAATTAAGTAGATAGAATAGTGATAGAATAAATGACAAAATATACAAGATCTACCGTGAGCAGCTGCTTGAGCATTCAAATGAAATTTTCACCTATTTGGAAGAATACAATTAAAAATGCTATTATTGAAGTACAGGTTATTTGGTTAAATGTAATATTCCATACATTACCTTACAAAGACCTAAATGAATAGACTAAAAAAAACCAACCAAACAAACACATTTTACAGCATGTATATTTGTAACCATGCTTGAATACAGCTATGGAGGGTTTTTTTGTTGTTGTTTGTGGGTTTTTTTGGGTTTTATTTATTTATTTATTTTGTTTGTTTGTTTGTTTTTAATTGCATTTGAAACGTAAGAATTGGATCAGATGACCCATCTCAGTATCGCATCTATAAGAAGTACATGCTTATGAGAATGTATAAAACCTTTACAGATCTAACACAGTAAGATCAAAACATATATTTTTGAGATACATTTTTAAATTTTCTTTGGAAAGAAGAACACAGAATTCCCAACCTGAATATCACTAAAAATTGGAAGATACACTTTGATGAACTTCTTGTATTTGGGAAGAACCCAATGTAAGAGCACAGGGTGGGGACCAAAGGTGGTAGCAATGAAGGCAGCTTTGCAGACAAGGACCTGGGGATCTGATGGTCAATAGGTTAAACATGAGCCAGAAACATACCCTTGAGGGCAAACACCATGCTGGGCTGTGTAATGAAGAGTGCTGCCAAAAGTCACAGAGGAAGGTGACCCTGCCCCTCTATTGGTTCTGGTAAAGTCATACCTAGAGTGCTGGGTCTGGTTCTGGGGTCTGCATGATGTGGATGTATTGGAACAGGTCCAGCAAAAGGCCAAGAAGATGATTAAAGCTTGGGCCATCTGACATAGAGAAAAGCTGAGTGAGCTGTGACTGCTCAGCCTGGAGAAGAGGATCTTCAGGGGAGATCATGTCAGTGTGTATAAATATCAAACAGGAAGGTTTGAAAATTGAGTTAAACTCTTCTCAGTGATATCCAGTGAAAGACTAGATGCAATGGGCATGAATTGAAAGACAAGAACTTCCATTTTAATATACTGTGATGGTGGTAAAACAGTGGAACAAATTGCCCAGAGATGCTGCAGGATCACCAGCCTTGACAAAATTCTAAACCAGACTGGACACAGCCCTGAGTAATGCTCTGTAGTTGAACCCACTTTGAGCACTTGAGTACAAGAGCACTTGTACTACACAATTCTCCATCCCCCTTTCAATTCTGATTATGTAATTCTGTGATCACTACTAATAATATACCATACACCCGGGCACAAATTGCAATGCATATAAAATAAAAGATTATCTGATGGCAGTCCTTTATAGAAGAGAAATTCTAAAGAAATTCAGAAATATCAAAATACATATCATAGTTGTGAAAATAGGCTAGGAATAAGTAATTGTGTTCTGAATTCTGCATTTCCTGCCCTATCAGTCTTTCTTGAAAGGTGCTCCTTGTGTTCTACTCCTTCAACTACAATTTCACAACTAATACTTCACTGTAGAAATTCCTAATCTAAAATAAAGCATTCTAACTAGTATTTTGTTCCACAGGCTATCTACTTGGTTTTGGTATGTGGAATCATAATGACTTCTTTAATTATGATAGAACAAAAGGTCCTTTGTGAGATACAAATCAGCTAGTAAATAAACATTGCTAAATTTTATGTTATCTCTCTAATTTTTTTTTGCCTGAAAGTAATAGAATTAAACTGTCCATGATTTACTCTTGAGTTGCTAAAAATGCATATTATGAAGATAACTTATTAACATCTCAATATTTTTTCTATGAGTTCCTTTTAAGAACACAAAACAGTATGTCCTTTGTTCTTTTTCCCAGTGTCAAACCACATTTCTCTCAAACAGGACCTTTATTATGGTAAACCCAATTCTACTTTTTCTGCAGCTCCCACTACACCACCATATACTATTCCTCCTTACTTTCATAGTATGTTCTTTCCAAAGCCACTCTGATGTTCTGTCCTCACTTCAGGCACATCTGATAATGCTCAGCTGGTGGTGAAAGATGCAAGATACTGCTCTTGAGCATAGTCTGTGGTGGGTTGACACCAGTCGGCAACTAAGCCACCCTGGCTGCTGCTCACTCCCTCACCACCAGTGCCTGGTCAGTCTCCAGCCAATATGACCTGCAAGAGCAACCTCCAATCCTCTCATTTCTTATTACTGAAAGGGATGCTATATGGTATAAAACATTCCTCTGGTCAGTTCAGGTCATGTGTCCAACCTCTTGCACACTCCTAGCCTACTTGCTGGGTAATACTGATAAAGAAAGCCCTGTTGCTGAACAGTTGCTTGCACAGTGCCAGTGGAAACATGCCGTGTTAGCAATATTAATTCAAAACACAGCACCCACATGGGGTGCTAGTAAAAAAAACTTAACCCCAGTTCATATGTAGTCCAGTGAAACAAGATAAAATTTTATGCTATAAGCAACATGAAATTTCCACCATTTGAAAAAAGAAAGAAGCTCATCCAAAGTAAACTATACTACAATCTCAGTTATAGATGTCTGCATGCAACATAAAACGGCCAACTAAACACAAAATGCTTACATCTCTGCAATAGACAGTGACATGATGCTGAAATAGAGGACTAAACTGGTCTTTAGTAACAAGGATTTTTTTTGGCTTGTAGTTACTGTGTTCTGCAGATATAGGCATGGCTGAATAAGTCCAGGGCAAAATACATACCATGATATTTGTAGAGAGCTCAGCTGTGGGACAAGGTAAGGTGCTTTTTTTAATCTCTCCAGAATAAATATTAAAAACTGAAGAGCAATAAAAGAATGACTGGAACCTCTTTGCAGTAGCAGAACCTCCTTTCCACTGAATGAGTATGTACAAAATAAGTGAAATCCAAAGCCAAACTTGCATTAAACAATTCCAGTGTCATCATCATGGGAGACAGCCTCAAAACATTTAACACCACAGCTTACATTAACAATTTAATTTATTCTTTATTACGCTTTGAGTAAGACCCTAAACTACAAAGATAATGTGGATCCAAAGAGTGAATGGCAATTACTATCAAGTGCCAGACCAGTAGATAAAGCAATGGCTAACAAAAAAACTAAAAAAGCCACTCAGTGAGTGTTGAAACACAAAGGGCGTTTGGAAGCTTCAGCCAAGCAAAGCTTTGCACTCTGCAAACTGAACAAAAGGCAGTAGCAATGAGCAGATAGAGCATGCCTCTGCACCCTTTTTGCAAAAAAAAAAAAAAAAAAAAAAGTCAGAACTTGCCACTTTGGTGCTTGGGGTGCTGGAAGCTACTACATCAGGGCTGTCATGTTTCTCCCAGAAAGAAAACTCAGGGACTAATGTATTCCTTACAATGTTTTCCACATGAAAGGATTTTCAAAAGAGCACCTACACCACTTCAGCTACCCACTGTACCTACAAATCACATGTACTGTGATTGATAATGATAAAAAGTTTCCCTAGCTAAACAAAAATGCTTTTCATAAGCATCACTTGCCGGCCTAGAGGACTCAGAAGTGAAAGGTTTTACTTTCTCTCAGTTAAGTAAAGAAAAAAAAGTTAACCAACAAGTGACATCTGATAATAGAACCTACTGCTCCTATTTTATTAATAATTATTTGTTTTAAATTAATAATCTAACAAACTTCTATTAATGTATAAATTAGCAAAAAATTGAATTTACTGTGTAATTACGTGATCACAGATAATGTGGAAGCATTCTCACATAATTCTCTTTCAAATCTCCATCACTAGTAGTTACTGCTAACCCAGACACTTTTACCTTTGGATTCTTGTACTTTTAATGCCTTTTAATAGAGAGAAAGGAAAAGAGAGACTAAATATGAACAGCATTGTGTTGCAATCATTAAAATCACATATTCTCTTAATTAACAATACACATAATGCAAGTACAACTGAGGAATGATCAACTTCATAAACTGAGGCTACCTTACTAATAAAATGCAGTTGTATAAGGAAGGTGTTTATAATGCAGTTGAAAAAAGTAACAGAGAAGAATATGCAGGGGTTTTTATTATATGTATTTCCTGAACTCAGAAAGTTATATTTTGCCTCTCTTTTTTTTTTTTCATTTAATTCATTCACCTGGATTTCACTGGAGCGCTCTAAATGAAATTTTGACAGATACATACTGCTTTAAGGCAAATTTCAAGAGACTGATTGATTTTGATGTGAGTATAATATAAGCTATTTAAATTTTATTTCCAAAATCTTTCTCTTCTAGTTTTTTAGGGCAACAGAAATAGATATAATGCATTTTTATCATTTTCTGCACTCATTTGATAAGCAAGAAAACATAAATAAAAAACATATTTACCATTATAATTTTTATGATAAAGAAAATGTGACCTAACAATGTCAAAATCTTTATTGCACAAGCCTAAAAATAACAAGCCAATATTCTTTTTCTATTTGCAGCAGACAGTAGCTTTACAATCCTGAGGCTGATACAGATGAGCATATGACTTAGACTAATATTTACAATTTTCTATAATTCCACAGAAATAGAAATGTATTTATTCACATTGTAATAAATAGTGAGTTTTCAGCCTTGCGTTACTGAAGCCTAAAATAAATCTATTTTTCATTGCAGTTCAAATTACACTTCTACAAAATAGGTTATATCCAGATATCTCTAATGATAGGCAAACACATTTTGTCTTTAAAATTAAACAGTGATAATTTGCATAGCTGAAGGAAATACCCTCAGAATTTTCCAGGAATTTCCCTGCAGAAGGCCAAACTCTTTAACAGAGTGCTCTCTTTGTCACTAGATGGTCACTAGCAGGAGCCACCTCAGTGAAGTGTGGAGCTAAAAAAGGTTCTTCTGATTCAGAATGTACACACAAAAGATCTTTTGACTTCACAATATTTTGGAGTTTATTGATTTATGGTCAAAATAAGCCACTAGTGAAGATAGCCAAAGGAAGAAAAGGTCTAGTTTTCCTCTTTAAAGTATTCAAATGCCCCTTACTGCCTTATTATCATATATCCATAAAAAAGAGATTCCAGGAACAGTGTGTTACAAAAGAACTCTATTAAGTAAAGGGAATTTTTGCAAACTTATCTGTAAACCAACTGTTATCCCCTCACACTGCCCACAGTCTTTGCATATTCCAGCAATGTTTCTGGTTTTTACTCAAGCCAACACTAATTGAGTATCTTTGCATTTATTTTCGGGTATTGACAATGTTTAGAGACAGGAACCTGATTATCAAAGGTAGAAATTTTTACTCTGCCACACTTTAATCCAGCTAACAAAACGGTGTCTCTAACATTAACAGAAAACTTACTTTCTGAACAGAGAGAACGACAATATGCAAATGCCTGAATAATGCTTCAGGCAAAGACTTTGAAAATATACCTATTATGCATATACTTTCTTGGCAGGTTGAAAAAACTCAAAACCCATGAATGTATTTACTGTACTGAAATTGTAGACAAATTGTGTTGATAATACATAAAATCATTTATCTGAAAGATTCCTCTATTAATGTAAGGTAGAAATTCAAAGAACTTGGCCTTAAAAGGATGGTGATGTAGACTTCCAGTGCCACAGTTCAAGAAAACTGTTATATCTCATATGCAATATCTTTTAAAATCAGATCGATGGGTACACTTGTATCAGAGAAACAAAGCTCATCATTGAATTATGAAAATACTCTGTGTTTAGTATGTTAAAAAAATATTGCTTTAATTACTGCTCTGAATTTACTTTCTGTAGGATTTGTGCTCTGATGGCAAGTTCAGAACCTTCTACAAGAGCAAGACTAGAAGAGACAGAAGAGAATTTCTGTATTAGCTCCTGTGCATTCAGATTTTCAGCCTGTACAAAAGAGTGCCTGAGACAGCCTTCAGTGCTCTTTTATCAACTGATGTTGGCCAACTGGGAGACTTCTCAATTCTAAATAAGTGTAAATCTGCTTTGAAGCTGAAAGCTGAACTGACAGTTTGAAAATCATTCTATACACTGTGCAATTAATGGAATATCAGATCACTGTCTCTGAAAGTACTGAAGAACCATCCTAAGCCAAGATACTTAAAAAACCAAAGAAACAAACAAAAACAAAACAAAACAAAAAACCCCAAACAAACAAAAAATCGTCTAACAAAACCAAATAATAACAACAAGAAAACCGAAGGAACCACAGATTTGAAATCAGCTACAGCTCGCAGTGGAACTGAGTATTTGACCCTTGACCACACAAACCCCAATCTATATGAATGCACCACAAGGAGTATTCTTTAAAGACTAAGACATATTGGCTATGCACACCATATCTACCTTCCCTATGTTTTCCCTTTGATTTCTACTGCATGCATGCCACTTTACAGAGTGGTTAAGCTTGAAAAGGTTAGTTAACAGCAGAGCCCCTACCAGACTGTCCTTCAAAATTATAATTCAGAATTCATACTTATTCAATATGAAGAAAACTATCCACCAGAGAATGCAATAACAACACTGCAAACATAAATATATACACCTGTGCATTCTGGATTAAACGGACTGTAAAAATACTAATGTATTTTATGCTTTATATGGTTATTACACAACTAATAACCAAAATAATTTAAGACACTGAAGCTCACTATACACACAAAGGAAAATGTAGTTCTAAATTGCCGAAGTTGTTTAACAATCAAGTAAGTAACTGTGCAACTGTTTTGAACAACAAAAGCAGGACCTTACACTATAACCTGTAAGTTAAACAGATCTGAAGTTCAGCACTCAGCTCTGGGTGAGCCACATATATAAACACAGTGTATGGCTGTGTGGCTCTGTGAACAATTAAAAGAATGTGGGTTTGGCTGGACTATTGGTATTAAGTCCAGCAGCACTATTTCTAGAAAAATGCTTCATAAAATCATACTGTTTTTCAATGTTGCAATTATCACAAACACCTAAATATTTAATTTCTACATAACAGCAAAGAGAAATATAGATCTTTTGCTCTAATTTCCACATTTCATCTGTTAAGCATCTATTATTATTTGGTCTAACTCCTGCTGAACTTAGAACTCTGGATGGAATTTGGTCAAGGAGCAAACCAACTACAGAAGGTAAGGTTGATTTTACAGAACATCGATGTCTGCAGTCAGTAGCATTCACAGGAAAGATCATGGAACTTTAAAATGAAGTGTACACCTCTCACGTTCAGGTAATACAGGCCAGGGTTACTTGCAAGTCTTAATACTCTAAAAAAGTCTTAATACTGTAAATCCTGAGTTAGAAGGGACCTACCAGGATCTAGTGCAACTCCTGACCATGCACTGCAAGAATCACACCACATATCTGAGAGTGTTGTCCAAATGCTTTTTTGAACTCTTGTGAGGCTTGGTGCTTTGACTACTTCCCTGGGGAGCCTGTTCTAGTCCCCTGCCACCCTTTATTTTAAACTGAAAAACACCTCATTTTCTCTTGATGCTAACTAAATCAAAGGAAGTTCTGTCAAGTTTTCTACAGAGTCAGTCTAATCCTAAATGAAGAACAGTATTTTATTTTTCAAATTTCATCTTAAGACTTCTCATTCCTGTATGAACTAGTGATTTCCTCCAAAGCAGCATTATAACTTCTGATTTATATGTTAAAATCACTTATCTCCCAACTCCAATCTCTGCTATTGTTCCTCTCCTCTATGCTCATCCTTATCAAAAATTACACTCTATCTTATTCATATATAGTATGAAATAATTTTACTGTGATATCAAAGTACAAATATGGCTGCAAAAAGCTAATGTTTCAGGACCTAATCAGTTGGGCTATATCTTGCTCAAGCATGGCTATCAAAGTTTTCCATATTATGAAGTAAAATCCAATAGATTTTTATTTCAACTGTCTAAAATAAGTTGCTAAAAAAATATGAATTCAAGGATTTATATATTCATCACTGGAAAAAAGAATAAAAATGCAGAAACTAATTTCTATGCTAAAATTAAAAAGCACTATTACCATACATGAGCATAACGGTGTGAGCATCTTTTAAGTGTACCTTCAGGTTTTAGAAATATTTGGAATCAAATGCTGCACTCTTCAAACTAAGTTTTTATAAAACAGGTAATAATTAGACAAATACTTAAAAAACAATTTTAAGTACAGGGAGACTACATAAAACCAAACTGACATAAGCATAGTAAAAATAATTTATTTTGGTGTACAGTGGATGTACAAATTGTTTTTTTATAGTCAAGTAGGCAAAATAACATGCAATTTCTATCACTGCTTCTCATACTACAATATATCCTTTTACAGATAATAAGATTAGATTCATCACTGTTCTCATTTTGTAGGCCATTTTTCATTTAATCTTCTTATGTAAAAAAGGGTGGAATTTCACCTTCATACATAATAAAACCCAAACAATGTTATCTTGTCAGAAGTAACACATCCAAGCATATTATATCCTATTTAGTTAATGTGACCAGAGAATTAAAAAAATGCATCTTACCTCAGACCAAATATATGGGATTGTTCATAATTGAATAAGGAATGAATTTTAGCTTCTGAGTTCAAAAATATAAGCCTGTCAATGATATCCTGTCAAAGGAAGAGAAATGTAAAAAACCGTGCATGATTTTGTAACATATGCACATCATAGTTTCATAGGGATATTTATTATTGAATAAAAGCTATTATTAAAATGCACTCTGGAATTATTTAATTATTTCTGTAACAGGAGGTGCTTTCCACACAAAAGTCAATGGCAAAAATGAAGGCAAAAATGCCAGAATATTAGGGGAAAAAACTATTAAAAAATATAAAAATAGAAACATACAAAAAGATCCTAGCATATCAACTTTCCTAGTTCTTCTTTAGTATTAAACCACCACCACCAATTAAAAAACTCAACTTGGGCATCAAGGCTGTTCATAAAATTGATAATGCAAGCAATTGATTTGTTTGGGATTTAAGACTTTTTTAGATATTTGTACAAAGAGTTAAATGCTAAGGGATATTTCTCTGGCATCAACCTCCTTCTCTCATTTATACATCAAAAGCTTGGAGCTGCAAAAGAGTGGAAAGAGCAGGCACAGTGAGAGGACTACTGAGAAAGGAGACTAAGCTGTGATTTGGGATTTTAGGAAGAAAGATAATGAACAAGGTCTAACACAAGATTACATCCAAAAAATATGTGGACAGATATGCACTGCTCAGCCACAGAGCATAGTTTAAATATTACAGGCCAGATGTCACCTACTTTGAATATCTAAGACAAAGCATCTAAGATTCTCCAGAACCACTGAAGAAAATCACCTGTTCTAATGTCTTTCAAAGCTACACGTCTAGAGAGCACCTTCCAAACTAGATTCCCCTGAATATATATACTGCAGAAACCCTCAAAGAGTGGAGGCAGGCAGAAGAACCCTCAGTTACATATTCCATTTTCTAAAATAATTTTACATGCCAAACACAGTAAAAAGAAACCTTGCATGTATTAAGAAAATTTTCCTAAGGGCACAAATAAAAACCTGATTAGTCTACAGTTAAAAGTTGTAAAAGCTCAATGTATAATCTGTTCAGTTGATACAGCTAGTCAGATAAGAATACAAAGGAGGTAAAACTTTAAATCCTGGGTATTCAAGAAATAAAGGATACACAAAAATGATTAAGTTCTGTGTATTAGCAAATATAGTTTAGCACAAACAAGTCACATTCTGTGGCAATGTGACATGATTCAGAAATAGAGAAAAAATAAGGCATACAAAGTAGTTAGGTCTTACAATCAAATCTTCTAGCAGCACAGAAGTTGCTTTTACTTTGCTTCCTGCAGTTATATCTGGTCAAAATCTTTAATCTTTTGCTTTCTGCAATCACTGCCTAAAAACATGGTTATAACAAAGCTATATCTCTTCTTAACTTCAGAAGTTTTCTGAGTACTTGGACTCAGCCATTATACGTTAAATTAATATTAGAGGATTTGACTATTTCCTTTCTGTTAACTACATAATCTTGGAGGCCTATTTTACATTGCTAGATATATCTTGGATGGCTAGGCTTACAAAACCCACTACTGCACAGTGGTAGAAACAAGCCTCATCTAAAACATTTTTATCTCCTCAGGGAACTTTGAACAATTGTATTAGTATTGGCATTTCTAAAAACCTAGACAATTTCATAAAAAATACTCAAGTGCCTCAAAAGCTAAAATAACACTGGCTTTCAAAAGTTACAAAAATCATTCTTGAGATCTACCACAATTTGAATGCTCTCAAATACTCATCATCTTCAGCATACATCTATCTTCCTCACTCCCAGTTCCTTAAAAAACTTGATAATTGAACAAAGCTATCCATTGGTGAACTAGCATTTAGCAGATTGGAAAAATGAAATTTATCATGCAATTTCCTCCTGAAATCATCAAAACAGTATTGCAAAAAAGGACTCAAAAATCCCTTCCAAACATAACATACACTATTATGATAAACTCCTTCTAAACAACTGAAAATATCACCAATCCAGAGCCTGTACTAAACAAACACTTCGACATAACAGCAATTTAAACTGCTAACTCATTAAAAAAAAAAAAATCTGATTTTAACTGCCACACAAGGTCAAAAATTACTTGTCTGTGCTTTGTAGATGAGAAAAAGCTGTA
The DNA here is from genome assembly GCA_013397095.1 of Sterrhoptilus dennistouni. NCBI lineage: Eukaryota > Metazoa > Chordata > Aves > Passeriformes > Zosteropidae > Sterrhoptilus > Sterrhoptilus dennistouni. Next base: position 258,843 of record VWZU01010323.1, read on the forward strand.
ATTGACTGCAGTAGAGTGATTGAATACAAAATAATACTAAATATAGAAATGGTGAAGCTATTTTTCTGAAGTATATCTTAATCAGTAGCTTTCCAATTACTGATTTTTTCCCTTATGTGAATCATATGTCTTATTAAAAGATAGCCTGAGGTATGGGGCTTTTGTGTTTTCATTTTGTTTTGAGGTTTTTTTATGCTTTTTAAATCCACAGATAGTGTGATAGAGTAATGCTGTATAAAATACAAGTATACATATTTTCCAACATTTTCCCATATGTAACTGTATGCACATCCAAACGGGTATATTTATGTTACTTTTTTTCTGTGGAAAAACACAATTCTAACACAAATTAAAGTAACCTTTAAGATTTCAAAGTGAAAATTTAGGTTAATTTGAAGATGTGTGCATATACTGCCCTCATGCTGTATATGATACAAAATGCAGAAAAATTCAAAATCCTTGAATAAGAAAAAAATGTATTATTTTATAACAATAACATTTTCTCAGGAAAACATGTCTTCACAAAGGCATTTTTCTTTCTGAATACTTACAATTATATCTGTGGGTACTTCACGGAATGAGTACATGGGTTTATTTGGTATATCTTGTTTACTCACGAGCTCAAAAACTGCTGGGTGAGTGAACAGGTTTACCAGAAACAAAAAAGACTGGAGAAAGAAAAAAAGGAGGGACAACAGGGAATATTAATCAGTTAAGTGCAACCAAATAATTGTTAGCAATTATTTGCCATTTACATTAACTTTGTTCTTATCCTTTTACAGGCTGAACTTAACATAAATAGACCTGCCCAAAATAAGACTGCATTCCCTGGTAGGCATCTATATAATCTAAAGGGCAGAAGTGTCTGAAATATCTATTATCTATCAAATTGTACAAGCAATTTTGAAAATTACAGTATTTTATTACCACATAATTTTAAAATCTAGAGACAAAGAATACATCACTCTTGCTGATTTCATTACAGTAATCTGGACAAAAACTGATGGCTAGCATTTAAGACTTAGTTTTATCCTCATTGTTATTCATTATTTCATAGTTAATCCTTGGCATTGTGAACTGCCGTGCAACACAAGAATCCTTTATCAGTCATCATTTAACAAGTGTATTATACGAATTTTGACACATGTGCCAAGAAGCAGGTATAGCTATAATAAAAATTTACAGAATGGTATGTGCCACCCTATCTCAATCACGGCACTGCTTCCTCCCATACAAAAACATAAGATTAAATAATTTCTCACCTTCTGACAACTTTGGTCAATAGGGTCAACTGGAGTAGATTTGGGTTGGGTTATTCTCAAATCATCTTTTCCACACTCCAAAAGGGCCCATAATTCAGTTACAAGTGCCTTTATAAAGCCTAAAACAAATGTTTGTTCTAATCATGAGTTTCATATTAGAAATATTTTACAGCACAACTCTAACCAAGATTCGCAAAATTCTCTATCCTGAAGGCTGAAATTTGACAACACAGATTTTGCCTTAGGGTACTATCCTTGCTATTCTCAATCCTTTAGTCAAAACTACCTTTCTAGAGCAGTCTGCTTGTGTTCTATCTACAGTCTGCAGCAATGGTTTCCAAAGACTATTGCATTAGAGTAGGATTATATTTATATATCTTCTACATAAATGAGCTTCTGACCTTCTTTAAAAAGTTAACTGCAATGGATCAAGGCTTAGCTAGTATTGTCTCTGTGGTCGTAAAAATACAGATTCACTATAACTCATTAATAAATTAAAACATACCACAGTGAAAAGGACTAAAAAACCTCCAACTTTAAGAGAAGCACTACTAGCTGAATTTAAATTGTTAAATTTATCATGTTAAATATTTAAATAGAAGCGGTAAGAGCCATCTAACTCTGAAATCCTCAAATGTAAGGGTTGAAATCAATGCTGTTTATTATTGGTATATCATTTGTCTCTGACGCCAAAGGGCATAAAAGGGCCACAAGAAGCAATTTGGCTGAAAACCTTACAACAGGACAGATGGGTAACTCCTCAGTAGAGCTGCTCCCTGCTTTGTGAAAAATCCCAGAGGCATAAATAGTAACTAACTAAGAAATTAATCAGTTTCCTTGACTGGCAGAATTTGCCTGCCTCACTGACAGTCTTTCAGTCAACACCAGCCACTTCTAGATACTGAGAGAGATGATTTGCAACTTTTGTACCTCATGGATTTCCTTAGCAACTTAAGACATTACCTTCATTTTATTGATGAGATTCTAGTTTTAATATAAATGGCTACCTGGACTGTTGATGATATGTTAACAGTTACCTGAGATTGACTCTGTACGTACTTTGAATTGACAAATTCTTCTTGTAGTGCAACCTCATTTACATCTCACTAATGTGTAGCTGCACCAATGACATTTGGGCCCTTGCAGTTCCTCACCCTCTGAGTAGTCATTAACCGTGGAAATGTACATACAAATTACAGACATCAATAATTATTAATTCTGATCTGCAGATCAATAAGAAGCACCTGCAAACATTTTTAAGCAGTGCAAATGTCTTCACATACATACAGGAAATTTCTGGAAATCCAAACTAGTGAAGTAAAGATTATGTATAATATCAGAAGGAAAAAAAAAAACCAAACCCTAAAATGCTGCATCAAGATTAATGAATGATGTGTAAGCTGAAGAGAATTAATTTCCATCAAGAAGAAAGTAATGTTTAGTTTTGGCTAATACTGTGTAATAATTTTACACAATTGACCTTTTTTTTAACATCTTTCTCACTGTCTTTTTCCAAAATGCAAGACTACAGAATGCGAATATTCATAATACCATCATTCTTCAATTTACCTGAATTCTGTAGAGCTACTGCAGCCATTGGTGTTGTTGCCATCTGGGTGACAATGATTCTGTTACCAAAGTCTTCATATTCATTTGTCTATTGATAGGAAGTATAAAAGTGCAGTGTTAGTTATTCAGAAGAATGAAACTCTCAAATGATCTTTTAAATACTGATCTTTCTTAGACTTGTTTACAGAATTTAATCCACTTTATGTTTAGACTTAAACAGTTCATAGATATTATTCTCTACAGCCTTATCAGGGTCAGATTCCCCATCAAACATCTTTATCAAATATCTTATAAAAATTTAAACACAAAATACTGTGGTTGAGACATACAATATGAGCAAATAAAAACATTATTATTATTACATTTTTGTACACATTCAGTAGGATGCCTTTGGCATTACATTTTTGTCCTAAAAATGCACATTATCTGATTTTTTGTTTATATTTCAAACTTTGTCTAGCATATTTAGATTTCAACATCACTACCAACATTGTGTAAAAAAATTTGCACTTAGAAGAAAAGAAAAAATATTTTTTCTAGCATTTCAAACTTTCGAGTAAAAAGTAAACTATAAAGACTCTGCAATGCTCACCTGGATTTTTTTTGATAAACTGTTAAACATAAAGTTCACACAGTCATTCATGGCACCCGTACTGTGAAGCAGAAAGAGTCCTCTGGGTGTGGTAGAAAAATTTAGCAAGGCATCTAACAAAGTCTCTTCCCATAACAAACTGCAAGAGTAACAAAGTAGTAATTAAAAACGATATGTAAAAAAAGCAAAAGTAAAAAAGAAAAAGTATAATTCCTAACTTTGAAAAACAACAGTACTTTACTCACTGCACTCTATGCTTAATGTATAAGTTTATGTTAGATTAAAAAAAGCATTTGGGAAAAAAAGATAATATACTAGACTGCATTTTGTGTGAATACTCAAACTCAGTGTGGCAAAAACTAAGGTTAGGTAAGAACTCAGAAGAGAGAGATGATGTAATGGGGAACTCAAAAGACCTATGGTATCCCTAAACATATGTATGTATGACTTACAGTCTGACTTTATACAGTCTTAATATCTTAGCATGGCAGTTACACGTTGGCAAAACAGGCAAAGAATTTCTCAACATTGTAAAAACACTATGAAGACCTCACATTGGAGGAGCTAAAGGTTCCTGCAAGAAATTGGTATAGAATTATGAAGAAAAGTGGTATATTTACACAATAGCTTCACATACTAAGAGCAGTAAATGGAAAATAAACATTGCCCTGAATTTTCAGATACTTTCCCAAATACTTGTGTATTTCTCATCTTAATAAATACAAGCTTCTATAAAGAGACATTAAGTTTCAGTATAAAAGGAAGGACACCTTTCACTTGGTATTTATTAGGCTTTCAGCCAGAATGCTGCCAATCTTGCTACATAATATTTTGAAGATGTAAATATGATTCAGCAGAACAGCATTTTTAATCAGCACCACATCAAAGGCATAAGATAAACAGACAGCTATTTTTTTTCTGTGCTTTCTAATTCGCATTTTTCTCGAACCAAATTCTTTAGTCAAGAGACAATCAACTATAAATCATTTTACATAGATTAGACAGCACCCTCAAAGGTCAGGAAGTATTTTGTAGCTCTACTGAGACCTGTGCTAGGATAGTTTCTCTACGTACCACTGTCCTTCTGGCAAAAAGATTGTCCTGGGTTTGGCTGGGATAGAGTGTTTTTTCTTCTAAGTAGCCAGTAAAGTGCTGGTTTTTTGGATTTAGGATGAGAATAATGTTGGTAACACACTCATATTTTAGTCGTTGCCAAGTTGTTGCCAAGCGCTTAGGAAAGACAAGAACTTTCCAGTTCTCCATGCTCTGCAAGTGAGCAGGTACACAAGAAACCATGAGAGAGCACAGCCAGGAGAGCTGAGCCAAACTGGCCAAGGGGATACTCCATAGCATGGTAAGTCATGCTTAGTACATAAACTGCAGGGTGTTGGCCAGAAAGTTGGCCAAAAAAGGAATGAGCTGGGCATCGGTCAGAGAGTGATGGGCAATTGAGCTGTGTGTCACTTGTTTCTCCTGTGTGTTACTTCTCTCTCTCCTTTTCATTACTATTAATGTTATTACTACCATTAGTAGTATTACTATTATTAGTATTACTATACTTTACTTTATTTCAATCATAAGACTACTCGTACCTAACCCCCTTTTTTTTTTCCTGATTCTCCTCCCCATGCCATTGGGATGCAAATAGCTGTGCAGTATTCAGTTGCCAACTCAAATCAAGCTATAATAAAGACACGGGGTCACAAGATGTTTCAGTTGTAGTTAAAGCAGCAGTGTGTGTTCACACTTATACAGGTGCGTAAGTACCAAGTCACCTGGTTTTTGATTCTTGAGTTATTGATGAAGTGGAGTCTGCATCAGTTACAGGAGTAGGCACTCTTTCTGAAAGTAAACTTGTCTGTAAAATGAAAATAAATAAACATCTCCTTAATGTTTATTTGCACCACTTTTAAACTCCAGATCTTGTTCATTCTTGTTATATACAAAAGAAAAAAACCACAGTGATCAAGTTGTAGTCTAGTTTTCGGCATAGAATACACTATTCCATTACATTATTTTTATTCCAGAAAAGCTTAATTTTACTTCTTCCTTGGGTATAAACAATTTTAAAGCTGGTACATTTTAATTTTTTATTCGATTTCTTAAAGAAACTTCTTCACTTTCCAACTGGAGACTCCCAAACTAAAAATTGACATTAAAAAAAAAAAAAGGAAAAAGGAAAAATTGTACATAACTCTTTACTCCATTTCTGTCACAGGTAATGCAATAACAGCTTCTGGAGTCCCTATATCAAACTTACTGAATAATTCTGCCAATTTTTATTTTATTTATAAATTACATTTATTTATCTATATTGGTATGGATATCATTACAGTTACAGACTCTAATACATAGTTATAGACTATAAATATATGCACATATTTTTACATTTGATCATTTAGATTCTATTTGAAAATAATTGGCATGAAAGACGGCATATTTAAAATTAATTATTTGTTTTATGTTTGTGGGATAAAAAGTAAATTATGCCATTGAAATATACGTGCAGTTATTAATTTACTGCCTTATAAATGTGATGTACAAAATCAACAAAAGATTCTTCCAATAAACTAGTCAATTGAACTGGATCTATTGTTCCCCTTTCATTATCATCTCTATAAATTCTGTCTTGGAATTTCATCAGAATCTGCCAAGAAAAAAAAGAATTTATTTCCCCATCAGTCTTAAAGTTCCAGGAGACATGTAAAAGAAAAGGTTACAAATTACTAGTCCAGCCATTTAAAAATTGAAACTACTGCTTGGAAAGAATCCACCATAGTCCACTGTTTTTTGCTACACTATAAATGTTAAGATATTTTATAAACTTCAGGTGTTTTAAAATTGAAAAATGACAGAAAATAATTTTAAAAGTAGTAAGTTGATGGAGTTGACTTTTCTGTAATAACTTGTTGATTCTTTAAGTCAAGAATATCTCGATTCTACTTCAGTTTATATTTGACTACCAAAGTAAAGTGGAGAAATAGCATTTTATAGGCTAAACTTTGTTTTTATTCAACACATTCAGTCTACTTATCCTATACATGTCAAGACAATTTGTCTAAATTATGTTCTATACCATAATGTGGAAAGAACTCTTTTGTGCAAAGGATAAATGCCATGTTTTTTTAAAGGAAATAACTGGAAATGCCCATCAAATGCTTTTAATACTCTGCCTGTGGTCAACATTAAACAGAATAACAGGCTAGTTTTAGTAAGACTGAAGAGTTACACAATAGGAAAGCATCACAAAGAAGATTGCCGAGTTACATAAACTACAGCATGAATCAAATGAACTAAAGTACCTTAATTGAATAAAAATCCTGAAGCTCTCAATGCAAGGAAGAATATAGGTTTCAAAACCAACATTCCTCGATGAGAAACAGAATTTACTGTGATATAATTATGATTTTAAGTAAGAATATATTTTATTTTTAAGACAATGTATGCTTTCATGGCAATAGTAATATATGAAACAGTGAGAAACACCCACAAACTGGTGATTTAAGAATCTTCTATTCATGTTCTACCCTTCTGGTACCTTCTGCCTCCATTTACATTGTGACTGCATATTTTAAATATCTCATCATAATAAAAGCATACAGTAGAAGCACACAAGGAGAAGGAAGAAGTGCTGTTCCATTTTTTTCCCTTGCATTCATTTTTCCTCCCACTTCTTTGCCTCCAGAAAAAAACAAATTTAGTCTTTTAGTCCATTCTTTGGTCCACCTTGATCTAATACCTCTCTTAGATCTAGATCAGTGTAAAATGAGTAACACAGCTAGACTTTGGTTTTGCACTATGAGTCTTAATACCTACAGTTTAAATATGCTTTCAGTTAAGCTGGAAGCCAAAGTTGAAGATTTGTTTGCTACCTTTCCCTAAATTATGCCAATGTTATATTAATGATTCAAATGTTGAAATTTTCTTCCCTGTGAACTTTCTGAAACCTGCATTTGCAGGATCTGCTGTCATTTCTCATTTTACAATGCCCAAGAATTTTCACACTGCATGTGATTATCAGAACAATGAAAATAGAACTGATGGTGATGAGAGGACTGGAGCATCATCATTTATATAGCAAGGCTGAGGGAGCTGGCCCTGTTCAGTCTTGAGAAGAGACAACTGAGAGGGGACCTCATCAATATCTGTCAGTATCTGAAAGGAGGGTGTCAAGAGGAGGGACTCAGACTCTGCTCTGTGGTGCCAGGCAACAGGGCAAGAGCCAATGTGCAGAAACTGATGCACAAAAAGTTCCACCTGAACATTGGAAAGAACTTCTTTACTGTGCAAGTGAATGAGCACTAGACCAGATTTCCCAGAGAGGCTGTGGAGTCTCCCCAGTGGAGATACTCAAGAACCCTCTGGACATAATCCTGTGCCATGTACTACAAGATTTCCCTGCTTGAGCAGGGAGGTTGGACCCTCTGTGACCCCACTGTGGTCCCTTCCCATTTTACTCATTCGGTGATTCTGTTGATAACAGAAATCAAAATACACAGAACTGTTGGATCCAAGCTCTTTCTTCCATGTAGAAAAAACATCTGACTAGCAATCACTGAAGTTGAAGTACAAAGTCTAAACTTCATAACAAATCTAGGTAAGACAAAAGCTCCTGTCTGGTACTTCTTACTATGGTCTCTTGAAAATATTTCAATGTCACCTCAGTAATTAACAAATAATTGCAATCTGCTTTTTATTTCTCTTATCTCCCACTTGACACAAACCAGTGTAACTAAAAATTAGTAAGTGTACATCTCAGGAGTATTTTGTTTCAAATTATCCCAAACCAAGATCTGTGGTACTCAGTGGTTATCATGACATCAAGCAACTTCTACCATCAAGGACAATAAATGAGAAGTCTACCATTGCATCAAGAGTTCCTGTTTTAATCTTAGACGTAGAAGTCCCAAACTAAACTTCTGCTAGGTTCACATTCAGAAGGAAAAATTGTAAGTACAACTTGAATTTTATAGCATTTTCAAGTACTATTTAACTGCTAAAAATAATTAACCTATAAGGACAATTATTACACAAGCTGACTCTCTCCCAGTAAGATTCCTCCCAGTCCAAAAGCAAGATTTACCTTTCTCCAGGCCTCTGCAATAGATTCATGCAAGCCATAAGGAATTAGCATCTGTAGGCCTTCACAAGTTCTGTACATTTGACGGCACACAAAAATGAAAGCTCCTTTAATAACTGGCATAAGCTCAGATCCAGATAAAAGAGAGATGTCATCATGAAGAAGTTTCTTTGTGAACTGAACAAGTACATGAGCAGCTGTAGGACTAGAAATAAAATAGTACATTTAAAATTTTGCTTTGTAGTAAGCTTTGAAACAAAGCCTCTGACTAAACATATTTAAATTTTTTAGGGGAAAAGAAACTATGGAAAGAGACTATGACCCACTACAGAGGGACAAACTATATCATAACTTGTAACACCAGTCAGAAGAAAAGAAACATACAGCAAGTGATATCACTTTGGCAAATAGTTCTATATAATGCAAAAGTATGTCTATTGTCTTCCACGCAGCCCACAGGACCATGAACTACACTCCTATGTTTTATAGGAGTCCAGTTGGGAAGACAATTCTGAGATCTCTCCACTTAGAAGACATACATTCCAAATATTTTCATGACCTGCAGCTTAGCTATTTTCAAAGGCTCATCTCAGTTTTGCTGATACCAGAAGTTTTAGCATCAACTAAATTACTATCTTCCACCCTTAGGAGCACCTTAGGCACAGTGTTACACCATGGTGGCTTCTTATACAAGATCTATATCTACTAGATACATTGAATGCTACATTAAATCTATTCTTTCAATAAATTTGGTTGGTTTAAATACTTATTCTAAAAACAAAAAAAGAAAATTGAAGAAGAGAAGCCTTTGGTCTGAAAAATAACACTAAGAATATAGTGGAACTATATTCAGAGAAAGGAAAACTCTCACATGCATTAGAAAAAGAAGAAAACCATGAAAATCTCCCTTATTGTAACTATTTCTTTACATTGTCATTTCACCTGGTTATATACATATCTCCCTCATACATTCTGTAAAACACTTGTGACCTTAATTTATAATCAGATATTTTACACAAACAAAACCAAAATTGATGACCTTATAGATAAACGAAAGATGAGCAAATGAGTCTCATAAGAACAATGTAATTCACTCAAGTGCTCACTAATGCCATGCATTAATGCACTTTTACCTGTCTTTTGCAGTTTTTTCATTTTCTCCATAAAGAAGAAGAGAAAGACCATCTTCTGAAGCAGCAATCCTTGCCAAAATATCAGCTACACCAAGTAAAGTGGTTTCAAGACAGTTTATATACACCTATTTAGGAGACAAGAAAAAATAAAAAGGAAGCTTTAAATTCAATGTTTTTGTGAAAGCTGTTTTCTCAAGTCTGTCTTAGGTATGCAGAACCTGAAGGCCACCTGTCTGATGATTTCTTAATGTCTTAAGCACAGTAAGTTAACAGCCTATGTTCAAATGTCATCACACAGAAATCTTCATCACAAAGGGCACTAATTCCCAATATTTTTATAATCCTTATAGAAATATTTACAAGGAAAAAAAAAAAACCAAACGTTACAATAAAACCTTTTTTTCTTTTATCAATCCGGAAAACAGTAGCTTCCCATGGAGAATTATGTATTTTACTTACACTAGTTACTGAGAACACCTAACTTACAAGTTGCCAACTGAATTTAAAAATAAAAGTAGGTTGCCTTTCAAATAGAAGGTAGAGAAAATATTAATCTAAGAAATATCCAAATGACATCAGAAAAAAAGCCAAAACCAATGAAAAAAATGAGCAGTGTGTTTTTTCCCAAGGAAACAGTCTCACTACAGCACAATTTTTCTATTATTCACAAGACTTATATAGCACACCGTAGTAACAGACTAAACTATTCAATGCACACTACAATAGTTAATGTCTAAAATACCACAGAAGCTACTATATTATGTGAGTAAATAAACCTTCTACAAAGAAAAGATGGAAAAAGTATAATATTCTAATAGATGTAAAAATAATTTGAAAGATTATTACAACCTCTGTGCCACTCAGCAAACTTTGAACAGGATGAAGCAGGGCATCTATCACTGTGTCCGTATACAAACATTCAGCAGCACATCCTGTTTGATCACAAAAAACTTGCAGAATCTCCATAACAAGACTTTCTGGAGAATAATTGTCTGGTGAACACAAGAAATATTTATTTATATTTTAACTTACACAAATATCTCTATATGACTTATGTAGTTGCTTCTGAATTATTATTAATTTTGTTAAGTGCTGATTCAAGGTAGAAGGAGGAAGAAAGTGTAAGGGTGGAAGGGAAGAAAAGAACTGCACAAATAAAAAATTGCAAAAGAAATTATCAAATGTCTCACTGTAAATAAATACATTAGCGTATAAGGAAAAAAAAAAGCATTTACCTGTATGTGCTGCCAAAGCTGTCTTTGGGTGACTTGGAGAGTAATAAATAAGTTGAGCAAATAATACCAACACATCAGTTATGGATACACTATCTATTAAAAAAAATAAAAGGAAAGTACTTTGTAAATTAAAGACTAAGTTTAATTTTCCAAATAAAAAATGGATTTTGTAAATATATGTAAATAATGCTTTGCTATATAGAGGAAATAAATTATGTACAAATGATAAAGCAAAGGACATATATGTCCTTGGGATTCTACTAAGGTATTTCATTATCAACTTATAAGATTTAATCTTGCTCTCAATTTAGCCATTTGAAATTTTACAATGTCTTTCACCGCAACAAATGGCAACCAGCATTTAAAAATACTGAATATACATGGCATGTCAGTAGAAAAAAAGCATTACCTTACTATTAGATTAAGTGAAACAACTGGAAAGGAGAGAGGCTGGCTGAGACAAAAACAACAAATGTAGCTAAATGCAAGATGGGAACAATTGCTCCAAGTTTAATGTAATTATGTTAATAAATCAGCCAATTCATGAGGAAAGAGTTGCCACCTATAAAGCTGAGAAGGACACTATTAAGAAGAGAAATGGGAGAATTGTTACGTTTTTAGGGGAAAGGAAAAAGCAACCACCATCCGTGGATCTCTGCTGAATGGGTGTTACACAGGCATAAATGACAAAAGCACTCTTATTAGTAGACATGGAATTCCTACTTCACAGCTGCTCTACACTGCATCTATCAAGTCTTGATGCTCTAACCAGAGGGACAAGACAAGTCATAAAACTAGTATCCAGTAACGTTTGGAATTCTGCACTGAATTAATAGAGACACTAAAGCAATGGAACGCTACAATTGCCCTCACACACTTTTGTTTGCCAACCCTGCACCACAAAGATTTCTCTGGCTGTCCAAGAGCCTTTCTACCTCATATCTTGCGTTCCTATTAACACTTCTGTTCCACAGATACAGAATTTTTCTCCTAGCTTTATTTTATCTTAACTAGCAAATGAAACTCAGAGCATTTGTTTCCAACTTGCAATTAGCTTGAAATACTGATTTTTCTTTCACACCTGAAAAACAATTTCAGTCCCTGGACTTGTCTCTCTTCCAACCAATTACAGCAAATGGTTTGACAGAAGCCACTCCTCACACGTAGAGAAACTGAATCATTTACACACTGATCCAACTGTGCTTCAACATGAAATTTATATATTAAAACACATAAGTGATCCATTCCACCCCATCCATCAAATAATAAAAAAATGTGTGTAGATGCTCATATATAGATACACACACACACTACCTTTATGAAAGTTTCCAGGCCCAGAATTACTAAACAAAGAACTCTTCTTCAATGTCCGCAATATTGCAGTGAAAATACACAAATATCTATCAAGATTGGATACATTTTTTCTCAACAGGTTCCATTTTCCTCAACTCTTCCCCTACCTTTTTTATTTTTCAGCTGTACTGGAAAGAGATTCTGGCCTTGCTTATAGATCAACAATCTTCCTAAGAAGCACAATGAATGAACAAAATAGATGTACTGCAATTCTGGTCCAGTGTAAGAAAAATTTTGCAAATCATCTGTAACAACAAAGCAAAAAAAAATTAGAATTTTATCCTTGTAATTTACTTTACAGAACCTAGGTGTACGTCCTGCAAAACAAGTAGATCATTTTGTATATAAAGACAGCCTAAGTAATGAACCACTGCTATTAGTTTTCTCTTAAGAGACAGTCATATAACATTTGTGGAAGAAATAGAATAGATAGAGTGTCTTCCTCTTGAGGTAGCATGCTCAAAAATCCAAAGAATGTGGATGTATTTGCATATAATGTGAGGCATGCAAATATACTCACTGCAGTGCTGCTGGGAAAAGTCAGTGACTTTGGAACTTTTATTAACTGCTGCCTTGCAAAATTCAAAATAATCAAGACATTGCTGGACTGCTGCATTAATCTGTGGAATAAAGCACAAAATAATAAAGTACCTGATACGTCACAATAAACTCATTCTCTCTTATATCCTTTAACACAAGAACTTAAATATCCAGTTCACTTAAATTACTTCATTTTTCAGTGCTTTGGATGGATTAACCAAGAGGAGGCAAAATTTTATAGGGTTATATATAAATATATGACCATTACTATTACATTATCACACAACCAGCTCCATACACATAAAGACAGTCTATGAAAAAGAGTACAGAGAACATAGAAGTGTTTTGAGAAGTTAACAGCAATCTGTAAATGCCCTATTGTCATTATTGTGGAAGATAGTAAATTTCCACATGTAAAAAACTTAATAATACACTTAATAAATACTTAATAAACTGTAGGTTTGGTTGACAGTTTGCTGTCAGTGGTATTACCATTCTTGGTGGTGTATCATTGTCATAGTACTATAATCTAATCAAGGTTAAAAAAGCATAGTTGTAGTAAGGAAACACAAAGCACATTGTCCTGGTTTCAGCTGGGGTAGAGTTAATTTTTTTCTATTTTCCTATGAAAAATATTTAGATTTATTATAGCTTGAAGCTGCCAAGATTTATTCACAACTGTAAATATACAGACATGCACAATCAAAAAATCCCAACCTTAATCTGATGTTTACTCTGAGTTTATAAATTCGATTAGACTACCCTGCTCATGGACTTTCTATTGGAAACTCTTTGTTGCATGGATAATGCTTTATTCTATGCCATGTTCTATGCACACAGAAAGAAAAGATAAAGGTCTCTTACAGTTGTCTGTATCTTTTTCTCCATCTTAAGGTTTTATTGGTCCCATATATTTTACATTTGATTTCATTTGTACAAGATTTTATAAAACCTAGCCACGTCCTGTTTATATGAATGGATCTCACATCTACAGTGGTCTTATTAAAAACAATGAAATGCCACCCCAGTAAAGAGATCTGCCCATACAAAATATATGATAGGATTAACAGCTATATTACTAAATATACTTCCCCAGTTTGATTTATCTTTCTGACTTTGAATCCTTAATGCTTCAGAGAATACAAGAGCAGTTTTTAGCCTCTTTTCCTCAAAAATGCAAATTTAGAACAGTGTATCTATGGTATTTATCATGCACCATTTGTAATTTTTATGCTTTTTTGGAATTATTACTTAATATGAATGAAGCGTAACAAATTAATAAATTATACTCCTAAGTTAACACCTGCAATAAAATATCCAAATTCCCATTACTCAGAGCTGCCCTATACGCCTCTTTGCATTTATCAATGATCCATTTAAGCAAAGAAAAATTGAAAAGAAAAATTAAAAATCCAAAAGTCTTATCTCACTGAAGAACATGGAACAGCTCCAACAAAGAGGAAAAAAATTGTCCAAACTACCATGTGCTAAAAAGACTAAGTTGCAAATAAACTTTCCTGCAGACCTACATAAAACTGAATTGACCTGGGATATCACATCACAGGTGCTCGCGAGGCCTGTGAAAAGTATTGTCTTGTCAAAATTTTGGAAGAATTGAAGGTTTCCCCTGCTAAAGGAAAAGCTATGGTATGAGTCCTGCTGTTCAAAACCTTTGTCTGCGGCTCACTGGCCGTCTTCTTGACTTAGGTGAAACTACGCACACAGAACACATTCAGGTGTGGTGGCCTGGGCTGAAAGGAACCTTAAAGATCATCTACTTCCAAACAATGCCATGGGCAGGGACACCTTGCACCCCCATTCAACCTGCCTTGAACACTTCCAGGGAAGGGGCATCCACAATCCCTGGGCAATCTTGTCCAATGTCAAACCACTCCCACAGAAAAAGAAGTTCCTCCTAATATCTAATCTAAATCTACCCTCTTTCAGTTTCCAGCCATTACCCTGTGTTCTATGAATAATTTTTATTTGAACACTATTAGTGAATATATAATCAATATAGCATATTAATAGAAGTACTTACCAAGGATTTATATTTCTTTTCCAGAAGCCTAAATACTACTCTTCTGCTGTAATATGCATGCTTGAATGACAAAGAAAATATAATGTCAACTGCAAAGAAAAGTTCTGGTTTTTAACTAAAAAGTAGAAAATATCTCTGATTCTGTTCTAGTAGGGATCCCATATACAGTACATGTTCCATGTATTGAAAACCAGCTCGAGTAAGCCAGTATTATACTCAACTGAGACTTTTGTTTGCAGTACATTTATGGCTAAAAAACTACATCATTAGAAAAAAGTGTAGTAGAACATGTAGTTAAAACACAAAACCAATAAGTACACTGAAATGCTAAACTATGCATTTTGAAATTTCCAAGTAAATCCTAAATCATAAGTTTATATATGGTAGGCTGGAAAGAGCTCTAATATCGACTGAAGTTAGCAAGTTGTGTGCAGTGTGAAATATATATAACTGTTCTTTCATGCTCATCACTTCTTCCAAAAAAAATACTTGCATCTTTTGATGGCTGTCAGTCAATTCTACCAAAGCAAGTGAAGATACAAAGCACAAAAAATACTCAGAAATTTCATGAAAACAAGTAACCGAACAGGAATTGAGGTGGAGAGTAATATCGAAAAGCAGTGGACATAAAAATCTAAAAGAGCCCTGCACTTCCTTAATTATAGTTCCCAGTATAGGTTGTTATAGGACACTATAGATCCATGATGTCAGAACTGTTACTTTTCAAAATTAATATCTGACATGAAGAAGTTATGTGTAGTTGGGTTGTGGGTTATTTGCTTACCGTCCACTTCTTAAACCACACTGCTTTGATATCCAGCAGAGCCAAGATGTGCACTGGACTCAAGAAATCTGGAGAGGCAGGATGATTAGGCTTGTGTTTTAATGACAAAAGTGACAAGGTACTCTCCACTACTTCTTCCATGTACCTTATGACACAAATGGGAAAATATGGACATAAAGCAAAAAAACAATCGCTGAAGTCCTTCCACCTGTAATACCTGAGAACAAACTTCTCATAAAACCTTGTTCAGATAAATCATAAATACCAACAGCATTATCTTTAATTTGATCTTGTATGGGCATTAATTATTTTTAATACCATAACTAATAAGCATCTATATTCTCCTAAGTTATTACATCTTTTAAGTGCTAAATATTACACTTGCTACACTTGCAACACTTGCATCCAAATTATTTCCTGTTCAGAAGTATTTAGAACACTCCAAAACCTAGGTAAGCAGCTTAATATGACTAATTCCCCATTTTATGCAATTTCCCCATTTTACTTTTCCAACCCTCTACTTTTATTTCCCCTGTTGTCACTGACCATCCTATAATCGAGGCTTTGCTAAAATTACATACATCTTATATCAGTAACTATTAAATTAAAAAACAGTTATGGGGTTTTGAAGGTGACATACTTCTCTGGATGTCGAATCCAGGAACATGGTGCTTCCTTTTGGTACTCATTTAAAAGCCGAACCTGAAAACATAATTGTTAAAATTAAAAAATAATGAACGCATAATGCTTCAGTACCGATAGAAAAGATACAGGAAGTTCATTTATACCTTTTTAAGTAAACGATTTACATCTGAGTTAGATACATCCAGACCAGCTGAAATATGAAGAGAATAATCTCCAGAAAGAAAGTACAACTCCAAGTGTCTTGCTAAAAAACAAAGAGAAACCCAAAAACAAAAAGACACTTTACCTCCATGACAACGATGACAAAACAGACTGTCTTATGCAGTCTTCATTATAAAAAATTAACTTTTCATAAAGTACATGACCCATGAAGATTGAAATGTAATTAAATGTACATACCTAAGCTTTTATAGACTTCTTTTGTCATATTAAATGGAGAAGAAGAAAAGGTTTTTGCATAGAACCTAAGAATTTTCTCCTAAGGGTGAAAAAAGCAAGCAATGTATTAGAGCCATTAACTGCATATTATAATTGTAAAATGATCAATATATATATTTTCTTAATATTACATATTATTCATCTAGACATCTGTGCAGATGTTAAGCATATATCTATAAAAATATAGTTTCTGATCACAGAAATCTCCAGTTCAAAGGAAATTTTATTCAAATACTTGAACTACAACACCAGTGAAAAGCCTCACTGAGTTACAAAGTAGACCAAGGAACATTACTTTTCCAATTAAAATCAGTGACTTGCAATTATCAATGTTTTAAAAGCAATTGTAGAACTCAGGTGAAAGAGAAATATATGACAGAAGCTGGGGCAACTTCTCATTTATTTGGTAATCACTTTAAAGTTTGAAGAAGTAAAGAAGTTTAATTGACATAATAAATATTCTAAAAGCCATTTAAGCAGCTGTCATTTCTTTTCCTCATCACTGCCTGTGTATGTATCATTTTCTCATCACCATGGAGCATAAACCTGACTTGAGCAGGAAATATTTAACATGACCTATTTCACAGAGAAGTTTTGTCTGTATTTTTTTACATGCATTTTTGCTAAAAGAAAAATGCAAACACCTTCACTGCCATTAAAAGAAGTGCAAATTAGTACTTCGGTGTCTAAAAATCCTATTGAAAGCCTGTTGCAGTCCTTTAAACCAAAATTTACTGGAATCCTGTATTTCTATTACTTTAAAAAATAGTTTATGGGATTCACAGACAAATAACAAAATGTCTTGAAGCCTGCTGGACTACTTATAATACGTATGCAACTTCTTACACCTCTTTGGTAGTGCTTTCTTTGGATACAAATCTGATAATTAGATCCAAAACATTCCCTTACACTGAATGTTGCATCAGGATCTGCCAGAGAGATGGTCAGATGCTTACGCAGACTTGGCCAGCTCTGAGAGCTCAGGATATCAGAGGCAGGGGCCAAGCACAGCGTCTGCAAAGCTTCTTGGCGAACCTGGAGCAGTCAAAAAGATAAACACCAAAAATCCATTCACAGCAACCTCTGAAATACGTAATTTACGAGTCAGAGGGAGGGAGGGAGGACAGGAAGAAACAGAACCTGGCTGTAGAACAGATAAGGAATAACAAATACTTATCTTCTGTTATATTTTTATGGCTATTTAGAGAAAACACTACATCACTGAGTGGGGAAAATGCATGTATTTGAAGAAGCAATAAAACCATTTTAAATGGGTTTTCAATACTGGATGCAAGGTTCATGTTCTACTTTCTGCCTGTAATCAAGTATTTTTCTATTGAGGAATATAGCTCTCTAAAGCTTGCAGCCAGGAGAAGCAGACACACAGTTATTGGACATTGTGCTATACTGCTGAATTTTCATCGGCATTCTAAATAATTTCAAGTAACTTTTTTTTTCAATTCATAGACAACTGCTATCTGTAGCAATTTATTTCATCTTACTGAAAGAAACTGTAGGACATTTTAATAACATTTAGTAGTATCAGACTTTTTACGTGTTTTTCTAATCAAATTCCATCACGATGTTTGTACCAGCTCCTACCTACCATGTCTTTTTCAACTGCCAGACAAGCCCCAGCAAGTCTTATCAAGACAGCACACTCAAACTGGTATTTCCCCAAGCTTCAAAAACACCAGCAGCTGGTGCTGATTATTGGTTAGAGACACACATTAGTACTGCCACTGACAGGACAGCAAACCTAACTTGGATTCATATTTTCCATTTGGCAGCAGGTTGTTGCTGAATCAGCAGGCATTTCTCTCTTCTGACAAGGGTAACTCAAAGGGCCACACAGAATTTACCAAGAAGGGCAAGGGACATGTATACAGGACAAACAATGTTTAGTAACTATATTTATCATGAAGCAACTTTTTTTTTTTTACCTAAAAATGCCAATCTATAGCACATAGATCTCTAAAAAAATAGATACTTGTTGCAACACTAGGTTTTGAACCAGATGGTTACAAACCATTAAATATTGCAGTGCAGAGTAGTTTCTCCACTGAAGGCAAGATAGATGAACCAACAAAGACAAGTTTCCACTTAGGTACATAAGAATTCTTATGTACATACAGGCTGCTCTCCAACATGCCATAAACATTCATTTGTGTGAATGTTTCATTTCTGCTTTTAAACTTACTTCCTTGGGCTGACTAGGGTCAAGCCGTTCTGCCAGCAGCTGCAATTGTTCTTTACTCATGAATGCATAACTCTGTAATACACATTATAAAATGATCATTAGTATATTTTATTAAATTGAACAGCAGAAGATTAAAATCATCAGTCTTTCTGATATCTAATTTACCCTTAATAATTAGGACTCCAACATTTATACTAATTTTACTATAAAGTCAACATTCCAAATGTTTTCTGGTGTTTGCCCAAAGTTAAACTTAAGATAATGAAATTACTATGACATATTTTGTTCGCTTTACTTCAAAGTTTTCTGTATCCTCAAAAATCGCTTATAATAATTTATTCAGGAAGAAATGTAGCACAGTACAGTAGTCTTGAAATGAACTGCATGTTATTTGGCTTCTAAAGTAAAATCACAAAAGATAGATGATGTACTGATTTTATCTCCATCTTTCTATACCATATTTGGATAGGTACTTTGGAGCATATGGGTATCATATTGATCTCTTCTAGCATATGATGCCTAAAGTAGCTAGTATAAGCTTAGTACTTAAAACTGAAAGAAATGCAAATAATTTGGGTTTAAGATATAACAAAGATAGGAATAATTAATCTTTCTCTAGGACCTCTCCACTGCCAGAAACTTAACAATTTTGCAGTATCATGCTTTTTTCATAACACAGAGAGAAAACTCATTGTACTTGGTTGAAGGAGGAGTCACTGTCAGAACAGTTGTCTGTGTAATAGCCACTCTGACGTTCTTTCTTCGCTTTACTAGCCAGCTCCTTATCATGCATCCGATCTTCTTCAAACTTGTTAATCAAAGACTCTACCACAACCATCATGACATTCTTCAAGGCATGTATCATTTCTCTGTATCTTTAAAGTAAAGATGATTTTACTATATGAGAACATAAAATCACTATGTAAAAAACAGAAAAAAAATCGCTACATCATGAATAACTTAATATGACATAATGCTAATTGGACTTGATCTCACTGAATTTACAGAAATTAATGAATACCAAATCTAAATACAAATTGAGCAAGGAAACATATATGTACCTTATATGTTTCAGTTAATGGTATTTTAAAATTACAATAAAATTCCTTTTTATTTCCCTTCCAGAACTATTCAATGGAATACAACATCATAATTCTATTTTGGGATGTTCTTAAGAAAGAATAACGTGAGTCCACCAAAAAGGACAATCCATCCCTGAGAAAACAGGCCAGTTCTCATTCTTGTTGCACTTTGTTTCTTGTAGTTGAACATCCAATTTTTCTTTTGTGATTAACCTTGAACAGAACCAGTAGAAATGAACACACCATCCTGATTCAAGATCTTGAGTACAGGTCATGCACACAAAATAATTTTCTTTCAAAAAAACCAGGGGTTTTCTAAGTTCCATAAATTGAAAAATAATATCCACAGGGAAGCAATTCAAAATAAAAAATGCTGCAGGAAAGTATCCTGTTGTAACGTGTTGACGTTCTATTTCAAATTATTTTTTACTTTAATGCTACAATTATTTATTTTACAGTCACCAAAGACACAAATTATCATATTCTGCTTTAATATCCTTCTACACGTCAAATTAAAAATATAATATACATATTTAGTTCATTGTAGTTTCTTCTATCTTTTTTATGTAATTGTTCTCAACCTTAATTCCAAGGTGAGACAAAGCATGACAAATTGCAATGCAGGGTGGCAATATCTGAATTTCTTAGCACTGATTTTGGTTACAGTTTCCGAATTGTTATTGGTGCAGACCTTATTTTTTCAAAACATGTTACGGAAAAGTGAAAGGAAAACTAAGACAATGAGGAAATAGCGATGTGAATTACAGGTACTCACTCTTTTGATTCACGAGCCCTCTTAGTAAGATGTTGGACAAGTGTGTCATAGCCAGATATTTCACCCTGATTTTGAGCACAGGTACATTTTTCTGTTTCTTCTTCAATCACAGGTCCCACAGTATTTTTTATGTATTGTCTAAGATATTTCACAAATTCATAGCTGCAAGAAATATGCAAAATTAAAATGTAATATGTCCTTGAATGCACATGAAACATTTTCAACATTATATCAACAACTACTGTCTTCTCTCCCAGCAGATCTGTTACTCTGGGGTAAGAGTTTATGACTTGCATAGAAATAAACTTCAGGAGTGTAAAGTAACACATAGCAGTTTGATTTTCTTCAATATGCACATTATCAGCACATACTGTAGGAAGAAACTACCAAATAGAGGAAACAAAACCAATAGTTAGTTTACCAAACAGCACAATTTCACTTTGTGCTTCTTTTAAAAGTAAAAATCCACCTCAGAAGGTTGAGGTTTTGTAGACAAAAACCAAAGAGTACAAAGAAATTTCAAATTCCAAAAGAAATGTTCCTTGTAGCACTCTGAACGTGTCTTAAGAGTATAAACTGTGTAAGACTGTCTTAGAGTATAAATTGTCTGATATTATTTACTCATTATACATACAAAATTAGAAGATACACAAAAATATATATATAACTTAGGGCATATGGGAACACCTATGGCCTATGATATTCTGTGTCATGACAATACACAGATCTCAGTCAAACTGACAAAACAACTGTCTGTGATTACACAAACAGACCAAATTCAAGGATTCACCACTTTGCAGTCTTATGATCAGATACCCACAGACACTTGCTCAAAAAACAGAATGATCAGAGGGAGATCTCAAACTAAAGACTCTGCCTGGGTCCTCCAACTTAATATTAGCTATAGAAGTTGCTAAAGAGTACTGCTCAGAATAAATCAACTTCTCTCTTGGCTAGTTCTGTGATTTTTATAAAGGGCAAGGCAAACAGAAACACACGAAAAAGTAATCATATAGTAACACTAGATGCATAATTTTATTTTCCTTGTATCAAAACTAGATGTGCAACTACTTTATGTGAAGTTGGATAAAAAAACCCAAAAAGCAAACAAAAAAGCACACAAAATTGTATCATGATAGATACTCCCTCACTGGATTGTCTACCTCAGGTTCAATCATGTATGTCAGTATTTTTCTTTTCCCCTACCTTTCCATTCTTGTTCTCAGTGAAAGTAACAGAAATATACCTCAAGACAGATTGCAAAACATGTTCATTTCTGTTTTCATTTGTGAAACTGTACACAACTCTCCACTGCATAAAATCTTTCATGAAACTGTCTCCCCTTGGTTTCATAAGGCAACATTTCCAGTGTTGTTCAAATGTTTTTGCAGTGACTCCTTCAGTCTGAAATATGCAGTAGCCACATCACTATTCCCGCTACTTTTATGTCTGAGGCTCTAGTCTTCATCTTCTGCATTATTCTACCACCTTAGACATGTTTTGTAACACTTATGTGTTTCAACAATGACAGTACTACTTCCTCACAAGCAGAATCAATTCAGACTAATCTGGCAGGATTTACAAAGGAATTACACTTGGGATGGTGTTGAAAATACCTCTAATGTAACAGAAAACGTGCTACTTATGTAGTTTAAAATCCTGTTGTCTACTACTGTACAGAAGTTTTGTACTTGATTCAATTTTCCTTTTCATTAGCTTTCTGAGGATCCTGCATTTCTGTCTTTCCCACATCAAAGCAGGAACAAAGGGTAAACTATAAGCCTCAAAATCTGGTAAAATGACTGTGTCAAAATATGCATGATGCAGAAATAGTACTGCTTAAAATACTGTGCTGAACTAGAGCACTGGATAGTCCAAAAACACACACATCTGGAGCTTGCAATCTGGATGGATAAGTTAAGGAGAAATTGCATCACTTATAAAGGACCATATGACCTCTGATTTTCCAAGAAAACCAGTCTGTACTGCCATGGGTCACAAACAAGACAAGAATACTTCCAGAAATACTGCAGCACCAGATAGGAATCCTCATGTTCTCAATTTAAAGATTACTTGATTTTCCATTAATGTAAATTAAAACTATTCTCATGA
The DNA here is from genome assembly GCA_013397095.1 of Sterrhoptilus dennistouni. Taxonomy (NCBI): domain Eukaryota; kingdom Metazoa; phylum Chordata; class Aves; order Passeriformes; family Zosteropidae; genus Sterrhoptilus; species Sterrhoptilus dennistouni. Next base: position 281,684 of record VWZU01010323.1, read on the forward strand.
AAAGAAAGGATCATCTTTAGGATCATCAATTTTCTAACACAGAAGAAAGAGTCAAGAATTGATGTCAAGGTTTCATTGTTGTAAAAGGAAAAGCTATATAGGAAGTGCTTCAACCACTTACAGACTTTACTCCCTCACCCTGGGTTTTCTATTAGGTTCTCAGAAAAAAAATGACAGAAATAATTTCAATTTTTTTTGTTTGAGCTTTATTGCATTATATCTTCTCTAAATAATATTTTTCTTTCAGAATTACATGTCTTTGGACTTTGACATGTTTACAACCAAATTCTTTTACTCTCAAGCTTGTCACCCAGCAACCTACTACTCAAAATTCACAAGAGTACAAGCAACAGTGTAATCCAACACAATTTGTAACAAAAACTAAAACTGAGCTAAAATACCTTTTAAATAATCTTCAGAACACATGCAAGCATCAAGATTTTAAGATTACAGTGAAATCTTGGATAAATTTTACCCAACTCCTACCACTGACAAAGGAATGCTAATACCTAGATAAATTTAGGAGAATCCAAATAGTGCCACTTATGAAAAAAACTGATAGGGAACCAGCTTTCTCAGAAGTTGGGTCACAGAGCTCTGTTTCTTATTAAAATGTCTTCAGGTCATTTCAGCCTGACAGTCTCTCGGCTTGTCATAAAATGTGTACTAAAAATCTCCCATGTAGTAAAAATATAATCAAGTTATAACATCATGGAAAGGAAAGAGGACTGTGGGATCTGGAAATCTAGATTGCACAGATTTCACACTGTGAAATATGATTTAACAAAAGTGTGATGGGGATATATTTCTGGTTTACTTGAAACATAAATTAAAAGAATAATTGGAATAGATATATAAGATAGACAAGTTCAGTAATATAGGCCAGAGAGAAAAATCAAATATGGAAGCCAAATGGCCCTCTAAAAAAGTACTCTATCAAGACTGTGTTGTCTAGCATGTGTCAAATATACTGAAAGTCTTCAGTGACTACTTCTTCTGTCTCCTTTTCATGTGTGCATTTAGTACATTACGTGTGCACATGCATCAGAGTTCTCCAAATTCCTCCCTCACAAACAGCTCATGAATTACTACTGCAGTAAAAATAGCAAGAATGGATGGGAAAAAAAGGAAACCAAGAAAATGGCAACATTAATTTTATTCTTTAAATTAGCATCTTCTGAGAGTTGATTAGTGACAGGGATATCTATATATGTATAAATACACTCACATTTACAAAGCAATATAAAATGTAGACTTTTTCCAGGAATAATACAGTTTAACACATACCAACTTCTTCAAAAGACTAAAAATAGCAAATAATATTTTTACTTGTGAAAATTCTCATCCGTTTCCTCCAAATGCAAGAGAATTTCTTCTGCACATTCTACTGATGGGGCTCCAGTGATTTTTTCCTTCACACTCTGCAGCAACTGTCTAAGCATAGACTGCAACAGAGCTTCATCTTCACTTGTAAAGTGAGACATCTGTAGAAAACAAATAGAAGAATAAGAAACTCTCATAGTTTTGTTTTTCTACAAGACGCTAAGAGAAGCACAAATCCCTTAAATTGACACTTTTTTACTGTTATCAACAGGATTTTCTATCAAAAGACACAATCACAGACAGGAAATATTTGATAGAGCTTATCTTCAGAAAAACTGAAAAAAACCAATCAAATCAGTTTCACTCAAACTCCTGATATTGTAGCATATTATTCTTAAAGGAGATATTACACTAAGAAAAGCTTGAATATTACTATTTGTACCTGCCCATCATAGAGGCACAAGACCATACAGTAAGCTAAAAACATAAAAAGGAGGGAAGGTTTACAGATGTAATGACTGTATCTTGATAAGAAAACTTTATGAATACTCTCTCACCTGCTTCTTATGCACTATTACTACCCAGTTCTGACTCTGGAATCCGTCTACTCAGAGCTATTGCTGTGCCCACAACTGGAAGTGGAGTCACCTTTTGCAAGGGCCAGGGGGAATTATCAGAATAGTTTAACTGACTTGTGCTAATCAACCTGACAGAGTCCTGTCAAATTAAAAGGAAACTGCTGGGAAAAACAGGGAGGAGAAGAAGCACTGAGAAACTGGAAACATCTGTCAAGTCCAGAAGACAGATAATCACTTAAATTTTCAAGAGCTGCAAAAAAAGACCTTGATTAATCAACGGCTTAAAAATCTTTATATGCAATGGAATACCTTCAAATCTCAGCGGCAGTTCTATATATCATCTATAAACTATAAGCTAGAAATATATATCTATTAAATATATTAAATATAAATATATATATTATATATTTCTAGCCTATTTAAGGAAAAAATTACTTAGAGATATTTGACATTTTTGAATTAAAAATTAAAGACTCTCTAATCACCTGAGAATAAACAGTACACACACACTTGACAGAGACATTATAGTAAATTACTGTTTAAGTATCAACCAGAAAAAAAAAAAGGAAAAAAAAAAGAAAATAAAAAGAAAAATAAAGGAAAAAATCCTTATAGCACCAGCTGGAAAAGTTATCCTTTATGAAAGGTAATAATTCATCAAGGCAGCACTTTTCTGTGGTAAGTAGCACAGCTGCTGAATATTTTACTTTGACCTATCATTATTTGATACTGACTCAATCATCTTACCAGAAATTTCACTAAACTAAACTTGGAGCAAACAGGATAAACATCCCAAATCCCCTGCAATAATCTTAACTCCCTGATTTGCAGCCCTATTTTTCTTATAGAATCTCAAGATATTTTAGGTCTATCTGAAGAGCAGACAATACCCTAATGCTAAGCCCCTAGGGCAGGAAAAAAAAAAAAAAGCCTCATCAAGTATTTTAGTATAACTAGGCATTTTTAGAAGTGCAAGGTCTCCAGATACTGATTGATAGTGCAAAACCCCGCTCAGGTTATTCATAGAGAGAAATCATGAGGATATGCGAGCTTCACCTCCAGTTTGCCTTGAAAGGTCTTAACGTGATTTATGTAATCACTAACAAGGATACCTATCTTACATTTCATTCCTAAAGGTTTGTGGCTTGTCGTGCTTGTTTTTTGGATGGTTGTTGCTTTGGGAGTTACTTCCCAGCAGGCACATCGCCCACTCAGTTTCCAGGCAACATTTAAATAGTCATTTTCTCCCCAAACTATAACTTCACAAAAGCCCAGTTTGGGCAGTCTTATAAAGGTCCCGGCACTACCCCAAATTCAAATCCTGCCCAACTCAGAGAACGACTCAGAAGCGGCCTGTTGTAGCCAGCATTTATCTTTACCCGACCCTCCGCCTGGGCCGGGAGGCGATTTTAGCGACCAGTCGAGGAGAGCAGCTCTTGGAATGCTGAATCCCTGCCCCTCCTGGCGCTCCACCGCCCGTCCTCCGGCTGCGCACCGGGGCTGGGCAGAACCAGGATTCGTGGGATAAGCCACGCACGAGAAGAGCAGCCGGTCTGTTCCCGAGAGAGAGTCGGGAAAGGCTGCGCCTGCCCAGGTGTTTCCCTCAGCTGTCGCTGACAGCGCGGGCGAGCTCTGCCCGGGCACCTCGGATGCGCTCGCCCCGCACACCCGCTCAGCTCCGCCGTGCTCCCCCTGCCCCGGGCGCCCCGCATTCCCCGGACAGCTCCGTGCCCGAGCCCCGCATTCCCCGGGCGG